>JBBBDQ010000308.1:1177500-1235000 GCA_037127315.1 Ascarosepion bandense
TCTTCTATGTGCCCTGTCCCTTCAGGACGTAGGCGATCATGGCTCTCTACGTCTCCCTATTCCTTGTGTATGTTTGCTCCTGTTGCTCCTGGCAACCCCCGTTCCGTCATCCACCTGATCAGGCCCTGCAAATATGTTGTCCGCTGCCTTCCTCTGTCTCTCCTTCCTTCTATCTGTCCAGTCAGTATCAGGTTCTCCAGGCTCTCCTTCCTCATTGCATGTCCCAGGAACTTCAGTTGTCTCTTCCTGATGCTCAGCATCAATTTTCTTTTTGTTGCCATTCTTTCTAACACCTCGTCGTTGCTTGTATGCTCAGTCCACGATATCCGTAGCATCCTTCTGTAGAACCACATTTCGGCCGCTTCCAGTTTTGTCCTCATTTTCGATGATATTGTCCAGCGTTCACAGCCGTATTGAAGAACTGACTAGCACTCTTTTCTTCGTTTCTATTGAGATTTTCCTGTGTGTTAGTATTTTGCTCATCTTCTGGAACGCGTCCTTTGCCATGCCAATTCGCCTTCGGATCTCCGTGTCGCACTTTCAATCTCCTGTTAGAACACTTCCTAGGTACTTAAATTCTTGTACTTGTTTGATTCTGTTATTCTCCACCTGTATTTGGCATTTTGGATTGTATCTTTTGCTACCCTTCCCTTTTATTTTTTTCCTTTTATTTATTTTTTCTCTTTTAATTTTTTCTTCTTCAGGTTTAAAATTTGACATGTCTGGATTTTCAAGGTGAAACATTCGCTACACCACCGTCTAGGAAGCCAATCGTACACACACCGTTTATTTGAGATCTTATTACCTCCCACCCCACTTAATTTTTCTCATTGGATGACCTTGTTTTTATTTCTTCATTTTTATTTATTTACTCATTTTTTAAAAATCTCCTTATCTATATTTTACAAAATAAATTAACCACATTTTACTGCCTGATAATGGTATTTTAATACCGAAAGTTTATAGCTATCAAATTGCAGTATGCCATTATTATTATTATTATTATTATTATTATTAGTATTATTAGTATTATTATTATATTTATGTATTTCTACTTTTGTATTGAGTACTTTTTAAAGTAAATATCTAACAATATATATATATATATATATATATATATATATATATATATATACTAGCATCATAGCCCGGCGTTGCCCGTGCAACTCAGAACATTTTAGTAGAAGAAGATGCCACTTTTTATTTTAAATATTTTGTTTTTGTTTGAAAAAACACCTTTTTTTTTTTTTTTTTTTTTTTTTTTTTAAATATTTCTTTTGTTTCAAAATTACGGGGAAATATTCGCATTTTTTGTTGACCAAATGAATTTTTAAAACGCCGGAATAAAAATTAAATATAAAGGTTTATTTTATTTTATTTTATTTTATTTCTTAATAATAAAATATTTTAGTAGCGTTTCACACGTGCGATTTGATTTCTGTGACGTAATTCAACAACCATCTTAGATCTTAGATATTTTATGGAGCAAATGTAAACAATCGTGTCCATTGGCCAAAAAGTGCGAAAGGGAAAATTGCTGAACTTAAAACTCAAAAAGTATGTGTCGACCTGGCTTCCCTGTAGATATGTGTCGCTAGAAAGTTTGAATGGCGTAGCTTAAAAAATGTAGGCGTGCATAGGGAACAGTCACACACAAACTCACAGATTGCCTTATATATATATATATATATATATATATATATATATATATATATATATATATATATATATATATAAACATGTTACGGAAATTAACAAATTTTAACGAAACTTGCTTATAAGCAACCGACAATTTGTAATGAATTATTTTGAACATTATTTTTACCGATACTCGTATTTAAGTAGATATTCTGTTTTTAATTAAACAGTATTTTATATTTATATCTATCGGCCTGATTATTTACGATAAATTTTTATTACGAAAATGTGTGCTATCCAGCAGGATTCGAACCTGCGACCCCTATTATATATATATATATATATATATATATATATATATATATATATTACCGGCCATAATTATTAGACCCCCACCAGTGTTTTAAAAAATGAAGTATTTCATACTATTTTTAGTATTTATTGCCAATTGAATAATTGTAAATGAGAATAGAAACGTTCTGTTGTTAATATTGCACAATAACATGTGCATCAAATGAATTTATAAATATTTAATAAGTAGGTGTACCCGGCAACGCGTTGCTGTGGCTCTGTTTGGTTAAATGAATAAAAAGAAAAAGAGAAAGCGCGCATTTAATTTCCCAATACTTGTGTACCCACAAGTATTGGGAAATTAACCAAATTTAGCTGTTCCATTGTCTGTGCAAATATGGAGATTGTCTGGTTTGCAGAGAGTCGTGTTTGACGTTGATCTGCTGTTTCTCGTTGGTGTCTTTCAGCCAATCTCAGCCTGCCGCGTTCATTTTGTTGAGAACGAAGCAGATCTGAAGCTGCAGAATGCGATTGCCGTCCTCGCCATCGTGCATTCTCAAGTCTGGCTGCACGTCGCTCTGCTGATTCATCGGCACGTATCTGAACCAATCTTTGCCGCCTCCGCTCGTTCGCTAATGCCTGTTCTTCCTCACTTTGATTTGCAATTACTCGTCGCATTTCTTCCGTTTTGCGAGTACGACAACCCCTCTTCATTTTTGACTGTATAGAAAGGACAAAAAGAAGTTTTTATTTTCCCCCCTTATTTTGCAAAAGAAGTATTTCTGAAAAAAGCCAAAACAACAAGAAGGGGAATTAATCCTTGATGTTTACCAAAAACAAAAGCCAAAAAAATGGGGGATTGATTTTACTATGAACGTGTATGATGAAGTGAGCGCCCCCCCCCAAATGTTAGATTAATGAATTTTTCAGAATTTTCTTTTTGCATGAAAGTTTAGTGGCTTATCGATAATAATTCGTTGAAAAAAAAAAATGAAAAGTAAACTTTTAAAAGCGTCTGTTGTTTAAACCCGACAAAAAAAAAAAAAAATATGGCTTAGGTTAAAAAAAAATTATTTACTAAACCATCAAAGAAATGGGCGGATGAGCTTAAGTCACTGATGCCTCCTCAACAGGTGTTTACTCGTGCAACCAGACTGGCAACTGGGTCCCACCCATTCACAGTCAGGTTAGCCAAATGCAGACGACAATTCTACTCCTGCAGCTTCCTCTCTCGCACTTCCCGCCTGTGGAACTCACTCCCGTATTCTTGCTTTCCTGACGGCTACAACCTCCAGAAATTTAAATGCAAAGTCAATACTCATCTTCTAACTACTGGCCTCTAGCTCTCTCCCCTCCCCTGTATAACCTTCCCTTTCTCTCCATCTATGTATCTGTCATCGCACCTGTTTTCTCAGCTTTCTATTGTTCCTTTCTAACTAGTTTGTACTCCTCACTCTTTTCTAATTAATCTTTTTACAGTTATGTAGCCCCCTGCACATCAGTGGCGTTTCTGCCTTGCTCGGGGTGAAACGATTAAAAAAAAATATATCGATAATAATTCGTTGAAAAAAAAAATGAATAGAAAAACTTTATTTTTTTTTTTAAAGGGGAAGGGATTTCTGTTGTCTACGCTCGCCAAAATAGAAGTAATAATAAAAAAAAGGCTTCGTTTACCTTAAATGTGTAGTTTTCCTATGTTTTCTATTAAATAACTAAGTTGTCTGTAAAGGCGTCTATATTGATAATGAAAGTTTTTTGGTTCGGCTTGCATTGGCTCTAATCAACTTTGCAAAATATATATTTTTTAATATTGTAATAGTTTTTAATATAAGGTATTTATAAACACGCTCGTATTCGATTGAAATGCTATAGTAAAATTTCAAAACAATTGGTGCACCCGTTTTCTAGATTAGCGGATAGTAACAAACAGACAAATATATTCGTTTTTATATAGATTACCTATATTGCAGTTTCATCAATGAAAGAATGAAGAAAATTTAGGGTGATTCCAATGAGTTCATCGTTGCTTCCTTGACTTGTAAAATTTTTGCAAAGTAATAATAACAAAAGAACCGTTCTATTTTCATTTAGCAATAATTACTAAAAATAGTATGAAATACATCATTTCTTAAAAAAAACTGTGGTGGCCTAATAACTATGGCCGGTAGTAGTGAAAATATAGAAATGCCGTCATATTTGCTGGCAGATTATATACTTTGACAATCAGCGTTTTAAATTCTGGCTTTTACCAAGATTCGAACACCCATCATTGGCACTGACGGGGTGGGGATTAAGCAGGATTTATGCACACACATGCACATGCACATTCAAACGTAGACCCACGTAACGCCCTGACATTTATGCTTGCGTGCTGACGTGTAAATAAAGTTTGTTTTGGATATAATGTTTGCGATACATGTTACTGTATTCAACGGAGTTCAGTAATGAAACTTTAACGCCGAAACTGTTTACGGCAGGCCGAATAATTGCCTTTGTGTTTCTTTTGAAGATTATTTTCTCATTAAATATCATCAAAAAATATCGCAGGCATTTACAAATTAAAATTCTTGCAATTTGTTCCTCTCTTAATTTCACATAACAAATTAAGAATGGCGAATTGAAAAGTAAACTATTCTATTTCAAAAGCAGACCCAACCATACGCCAAAGTTTCCTTCCTATCTATCTATCTATCTATCTATCTATCTATTTATATAAGTCTCTTTCTGCTTAGATATTTGTATGTTTTTTTTCTTTATTTTTTCTAAGTTTGTTTTTGTCTGTCGACTTATCTCTTTCTTTCTTTCTTTCTTTCTTCTATTTATTTTTCTTTAATTTTTCTCTTGTTGACTACATATCGTCTGCTTCCCTTCGTTCCTTCATTCTTTTTTCTTCTTTCTTTGCTGCCTTCCTTCCATTATTTTTGCTTCTCGTTTTCGCTTGAATACAAACAATTTTACTCCTTCCTTCCTTCCTTCCTTCCTTCCTTCCTTCCTTCCTTCCTTTTTCTTTTCTCTTAATGATAGATTTTTCCTTCTATCCTTCGGCCATGTTCCCATCTCTTTGTTTCTATCCGCCTTTCTTTTTTTAAATCTTCTTCTTCTCCTCTCTATTTATTTTATCTTTTTAGCTCTACTTCTTCTTCTTCTTTTTCTTCTTCTTCTTTTTTCTTTCTCTCTTGATTTTCTGATTCCATTTTCCCTTCATTGCAGACGTCAGACCTTCCTTCCTTCCTTCCTTCCTTCCTTCCTTCCTTCCTTCCTTCCTTTTTTTCTATTCTTCGTTTTCCATTAACTATACACTATCTTACTTCCCTTACTTCCTCCCTTCTCTGTTTTCGTTCATATCTTCTTTCTTTCTTTCTTTCTTTCTTTCTTTCTTTCTTTCTTTCTTTCTTTCTTTCTTAGCGACGACGTTTCGTTCTTTTCTTTTTTCTTTCTTCCGCCTTCTTCCCATTCCTTTCCATCTCTTTGTTTTCATTTTCAATTATCTTTTACCTTTCATTCCTCCCGCCCCTCCTTCCTTCTGTCCCTTGGTTCTCTCACCTTCCTTCCTTCCTTCCTTCCTTCCTTCCTTCCTTCCTTCCTTCCTTCGAACTCTTTTTTCTTCTTTTGTCTTTTCTTCACAATAGACTACTTTTCTGCTTCCATTCAACGCTTCCATCTTTCTGTCTTCCCTTCTATCCTCCCCACTCTTTCTCTTTTATCTACAAGCCCCGCACCAATTCCTTGCTGCCACAATCAAGTCATATCTCCCCCCTACCCTTCTTTACATTTTGTCTGTTAGTGCGATTCCTGGCTTTTGGAAAACAAATTCATTCCAGCCAGTTCGTCTCTTGATCCTTTACCCAAAGGGGCGACGAATACGCCCAAGAATGTCTTAGAGGATTTAGCGATTCAAACCAAACACGGTGTCTTTCTGATGGTAAGAATGTCAGGTAAGGTCAGCAAAGATTTCCGACTGCTCGGACCAAACTGTTTCATTTGAGCATTGTTATAATAACTCTTTCGGATTCTTATATATAAATAGCGAAAGTGTCTGATTGTTTGTTCTTCAACACTTTAAAACAACGATTCATAGAAAAAATATTTATACAGCACCAAAGTAAAAATGAATATATTACCATATTTTTGCGTATAATACAAGTAAAAACAGGCAATAAGTTACATCCTTAAGTATAATACGACCTCGTAATACAGCCATCGTTATATCTGGTCCAATGTGTTGTCAGCAGCCTTCTGTAAAGCCATATGCCTATTGCCTCAAGTCTCTGCTTTATTTGTGAGAAGAGTGTCACTGACATATAGGAGGATTGAGATTACATAGAAGTTCAGCATTATTCTTTTTTTTTTTTAATCATTTCACCCCAAGCAATGTATTCCACTGCCACTATGGTGCAGGGGGTTACATCGGGGAAAGTGATGAGAGAGCGATTAGATACAGGAAATGTCAGAAGGAGGTACATAGGAAGAGTGTTTGAGAGAATGGGTGCCAGTTAGTGTGTTAGGAGGTGTCTGTTGACTTTAAATTTAAACTCCTGGAGATTGTAGCTGTCGGGGAAGCAAGTATGTGGAAGGGAATCCCACAGGCGGGAAGTGCGAGAAAAGAAGCTATTGGAGTAGAAATTGCGGTTACATTTTATCGGTTTCACTGTAAAAGGGTGGGGGCTAGTTGCTAATCTAGTATCTCGTGCAAATTCGTACCTAGGGGGCACCAGTGATCGGAGCAGAATCCGTGAAAGTATTTATAGGAGAGGCACAGGGAAGCCACGTCACGCCGGTGAGAGAGTGACTGCAGCCGGTCTGCCAAGTCGGTATCGATCACTTTACAGATTCTCCGTTGTATTTTGTCAAGAAGCCCGAGGAGAATAGCAGAGGCACACGGGTGGATGGTAGATTTATATATGTGCAGGATGGACTCAGACGGAAAAAAACTTCCGGGCCCTGCACAGAGAACTGACTTTTCTTCGGTTGTTTCAAGTCTCCTCTTCATCTGTAAGGAAATTGTCCAGCATTCACTTACGAAGACTAATCAATCAGTTGTGGTGCAGTGGATATCGTCTCGGAACGACAAATCGGGAAACTGAGTTCAAATTCCAGTTGAATTCCTTGCATTCACTTACGCACAAATACCCTTGGGAACGGTACTAATCCGTCTCTTACACCCAGTTATGGGTTAAATAACAGGATAGACTGGGTTCTATAGCCTTGGTTGGCAACCAATCTACCGCAGAAAGCAATGACAACCTACTATGGGATAGTCTTCTGCCCAGTCAGTTTTGTTTCTTTCGAGACATGATTGCCCAAAGCGTCTATCACGTATGGCACTTAACTGACTGACTGAATATAATAGATGGAAAGATGATTAAGGCTTCTACTAGGCATAAAGTGGGGGATCGACTTTCTATTTTTTTAAGTAATAAACTGATCCCCCATTAATTACTATTTAATAATATAATACATCTCTTCTTCTATGAGTCAAATAACAGGACAGATTGGATTCTATATCCTTGGCTGGCAACCATTTTACCGCAGAAAGTAATGGCAACCGACTGCGGGATAATCTTTTGCCCAGTCAGTCTTGTTTCTTTCGAGACATGATCGCCCAAAGTGTGTATCACGCATGGCACTTAACTGACTGACTGATATTACAAAGCAGTTCAGAATTATTTTCTTTGTTTCTGTTGTTTCAAGTCTCTTCTTCATCTCTGAAGACATTGTCCAGCATCCACTACCTTATAGACGGATTGATATTACATAGAGGATCAGCGCTGTTTTTGTTTTGTTGCCTCAAGTCACTTGTTTTGCGAGGAAATTGTTTAGTATTAACTGCTATATAGGAGGACTGATATTACATAGCCTTTTACAACTACCTTCTTTGTTTCTAACAAGATTTTTCTATTTCGTAATACTTAGCTTTGCATTTGGAAGGCGTCTTTCTCAATACGCCTTAGTATTTCAGTGTCGCAATTTTCATTCTCCGTCTGAAAACTTCTTTTCTATGTGCCCTGTCCTTTCAGGACGTAGGCGATCATGGCTTTCCATCTCTCCCTGTCCCTGGTGGCTCTTAGCGCGCTTTCTCCTATTTCACCACGCAACCCGTGTTTTGTCATCCACCTGCTCATGCCGTTCAAATATGTTATACGCTGCCATCATCTGTCTCTTTTTTCGTTCATCTGGCCTGTCACTATCATGTTTTCCAAGACCTCCTTGCTCATTTCTTATCCCAGGAACTTCAGTTGTTTTTTTCTGATGCTCAATAATAATTTTCTTTTCATTTCCATCCTTTCCAAAATCCCATCATTTCTCACATGCTCAATCCATGATATCCGCAGCATCCTTCTGTAGAACCACATTTCAAAGTTTTTCCTTAATGTTTGATGATATTGTCCAGCATTTAATGCCGTATTGATATCACATAGCAATCCAGTACTCTTTTCTTTGTTTCTAGCGGAATATTCCTATCTCTTAATATTCTACTCAGCTTCTGGAACGCGTCCTTTGCCGTGCCAATTCGCTTTCGGATCTCTGTATCGCACTTTCTGTTTTCTGTTAGAACACTTCCCAGGTATGTTTAAATTTATTTATTTATTTCATTTTGGTGTTTCTAATTTGTAATTCGCATGTTGGGCTGTTTGTTTTGCTGGTCAACCCGATATCAGTTTATTGCTAAAATTCAAAGTAGAATCTGCAATGTTATTGTTCCTGTTTCCTAACTTCAGTCATATTCCTGCCTCCGTAATGTAGCTCCCCTGTGCTCTTTCTATAATTACTCGGACGAGCCTTCCACTATCGTCAGTCAGTCAGTTAAGTGCCATGCGTGATACACGCTTGGGCGATCATGTCTGACTGGGCAGAAGATTATCCCGAAGTAGGTTGCCATTGCTTTCTGCGGTAGACTGGTTGCCGACCAAGGCTATAGAACTCAATCTGTCCTATTATTTAACCCATAACTGGAGGGAAGAGACGGATTAAAACCTTTTCCAAGGGTATTTGCTCGTAAGTGAATGCAAGGAATTCAACTGGAATTCGAACTCGGTTCCCCGATTTCTCGTTCCGAGCCGATATCCACTGCGCCACAGCGCACATCCACTATTGTACGTAGAGTTAATGAATTGAAGTGCATTACTAGTAAGTATTAGTAATAAATAATAGAAATAAGTAAGTCCGAACGGTACAGTTACGCTTACCATGTTGTGGTGCCAGAAACGGAACAAGAAGGTAGGTTAAGAACAGTATATTAGCATAACAAAAAACAAAATATTTAAAGGAAGTGCTAATAATAAGTAATACAGAAATAAGCAAGTCCGAAGATATTATTACGCTGCTTATTGCCTGACTAGTAGCTGTCGTTAACTGGTTCCGTTGACTACCGTAAACTTGTCTTCGTTAATTGTTCTCGTTAACTGCTCCTTGGAAGTCACGCAGATAATTGTTTTTTTATATTCGTTTTACCCCGAGCAAGGCATTTCACTGCCACTATTGCGCAGGGGGTTACATAATTACATATAAAAAGAGAAAGAGTCCATTCCTCGTAGAAGGGCACCATAACACACTCCTTTCGTCGTAGTGGCTTTATTGCCTTGCTAAGGGAGTAATGATAAAAAAGAAATCAACTCATAATAGAATGCTTCTGCGATCAGAACAATCTTAACTTCTTCAAGGCTAATCTTCACCAGTATCCTCCCAACATATTCTCACAAAATGTGTCTTTTCCTCTATAACCATCTACTGGCTCTTGTTCAAGGTGAATATTATTGTAAAAAAACTGTTTAGAATAAGTTTACTTTTCTGAAAAAAATCTCCGTTTGTTCCCAGTTGTGTTTTCATGTTTTCTCCTATACTTTTTCTATTTCTCAATCTTTTCATTTTTGAAGTCTTTTCATTAACTTTCAATCTACATATCGATATCTAAGTGCTCTTATCTATCTATCTATCTATCTATCTATCTATCTATCTATCTATCTATCTATCTATCTTCATTCTCTAAGCGTTTTCTTTATCTATCTATCTATCTATCTATCTATCTATCTATCTATCTATCTATCTACATTCTCTAAGCGTTTTCTTTATCTATCTATCTATCTATCTATCTATCTATCTATCTATCTATCTATCTATCTTAATTCTCTAAGCGTTTTCTTTATCTATCTATCTATCTATCTATCTATCTATCTATCTATCTATCTATCTTAATTCTCTAAGCGTTTTCTTTATCTATCTATCTATCTATCTATCTATCTATCTATCTATCTATCTATCTATCTAAATTCTCTAAGCGTTTTCTTTATCTATCTATCTATCTATCTATCTATCTATCTATCTATCTATCTATCTATCTATCTATCTTAATTCTCTAAGCGTTTTCTTTATCTATCTATCTATCTATCTATCTATCTATCTATCTATCTATCTTAATTCTCTAAGCGTTTTCTTTATCTATCTATCTATCTATCTATCTATCTATCTATTTTAATTCTCTAAGCGTTTTCTTTATCTATCTATCTATCTATCTATCTATCTATCTATCTATCTATCTATCTATCTTCTCTAAGCGTTTTCTTTATCTATCTATCTATCTATCTATCTATCTATCTATCTATCTATCTATCTATCTATCTATCTATATTCTCTAAGCGTTTTCTTTATCTATCTATCTATCTATCTATCTATCTATCTATCTATCTATCTATCTATCTATCTAAGCGTTTTCTTTATCTATCTATCTATCTATCTATCTATCTATCTATCTATCTATCTATCTATCTATCTATCTTCATTTTCTTTAAATGTTTTTCTTATCTATACATCTATCTCTTGTCATTATCCTCGACTATGACAGCTGTCTGAACAACATCTACAGTATTAAATTAGCAATCCCTTCTGTATAAGGAATGAAAATGTAAGTTGGACATCGCGGATTCCGTGGAGATTTCTGCATCTTTAAGAAAGTTGAGACTTCATTTAATGACTTTACAATAAAATTTGTCAAGGTCGAAAATAAGGTCAGGAGATGCTGGTTGAATCACCTTAAGATAGATATTTCTAATTTGCCAATTCTTAAACAGTGGGCAAAATCCACACGAGCGTAAAAGCGAAACAAGTATAAAGAAAAGAAAATAATTTCAAAGAGTAGTTTTATGCGTATTTTTGCTTTAATCATTCAGTTAATTGCCGTACGGGATACATGCTTGAGCGATCATGTCTCTTTCGATTCATAACTAACTAGACAGAAAATTTTTCCGCAGTAGTTTGCCATTGCTTTTTGTGGTAGACTAGTTGCCAACCAAGGCTATAGAACCTATTCTCTCTAGCTATTCAAACCTAGAGGGATAAGAGATGGACTCATAACTTTCTCAAGGGTTATTGCGCGTAAGTAAATACAAGGAATGCAACTGGAATTTGAACTCTGCTCTCCGATTTCTCATTTTGAGTCGATATCCATTACACAGTAACGCACATTAAATTCAGGAAATTTCATTACTGCAGCCACTTCCCCACCGTCGAAATGTGGCCTCCCTCTGTCTCTTCTATAAATACTTTCATGGCTTCTGCTCGGATGAGCTTAAGTCACTGATGCCTCCTCAACAGGTGCTTACTCGTGCAACCAGACTGGCAACTGGGTCCCACCCATTCACAGTCAGGTTAGCCAAATGCAGACGACAATTCTACTCCTGCAGCTTCTTCTCTCGCACTTCACGCCTGTGGAACTCGCTCCCGTATTCTTGCTTTCCTGACAGCTACAACCTCCAAAAATTTAAATGCAAAGTTAATACTTATCTACTAACCACTGAACTCTAGCTCTCTCCCCTCCCCTGCATAACCTTCCCTTTCTCTCCACCTATCTATCTGTCATCGCACCTGCTTTCTCAGCTTTCTATTGTTCCTTTCTAACTGGCTTGTACTCCTCACTCTTTTCTAATTAATCTTTTTACATTTATGTAACCCCCTGCACATCAGTGGCGTTTCTGCCTTGCTCGGGGTGAAACGATTAAAAAAAAACAAAAAAAAACTGCAAAGAGGAACGATCGTTTTATTTACTTCTTTATGAGAGTATACAAGAGGGACAGTCAACAGGTTTATCTTCATACCCTACCTGTTGGCAAACGCTGCTGGTGGCGCTAGGGGTGGCGGTCCTGCCATAGCCACCGAAACCGTGACATCACCCCTGGTCGGCGGCTGATGAAGACAGGGTTATTGCATGTGCTAACACACGTTGTATGTTACAATATATATATATATATATATATATATATATATATATATATATATATATATATACAGAACTTTAAAAAATGATTGTTTTAACAGTTTTAGATTATAAATAATTCAGTTAGTCAGTTAATACAAGTTACGTGATACAAGCTTGGGCGATCATGTCTCAAAAGAGACATGACTGACTGGGCAGAAGATTATCCGGCAGTGGGTTGCCATTACTTTCTGCAGTATACTGGTTGCCAGCCAAGGCTATAGAACCCAATCTGTCCTGTTATTTAACCCATAACTGGAAGGAAGAGACGGATTAATAATTTTCCCAAGGGTATTTGTGCGTAAGTGAATACAATGAACTCAACTGGAATTCGAACTCGGCTCTTCTAAATAATTGGAAACGGAAAATAAAGCATATTTTCTGTCCTCTTCTTTGATGTGCCGTGTCACTTTAGAACGTAGGCGATGATGGCCCTCCACATCCTTCTATCACTTGTGATTCTTAACACCTTTTCTCTTGCTATTTCTTCCAAACTCTGCCATCCACTTGCTTAAGCCTATCAAGTATGTCACGCGTTGCTTTCTCCTGTCTTTTTTTCGTCTCTCCGTCCTGTGAGTATCAGATTCTCCAAACCCTTCTTCCTAATTACATATACCAGAAACTTCAGCTGTCTCTTCCTGATGTTAAGTATAAGTTTCCTTTTCGTTTCCATTCTCTCCAAAACTTTGTCGTTGCTTACCTGTTCGGTCCTCAGCATCCTTCTGTAGAACTACATTTCAGTTGCTTCTTTCCTTCATCTTTGATGTGATTGTCCAACATTCGTTGCCATATTGAAGGACAGATATCACATAACAGTCCAATACTCTTTACTTTGTTTCTAACAAAATTTTCCTGTCTCTTAATACTCTGCTTAGCTTTTGGAATGTGTCCTTGGCCATCCAAATATGTCTTCGGATCTCAGTGTCCTGTATTAGAACACTTCCCAGATATTAAAATTTCTGCACCTACTTGATTTTAGTATTCTTATAACTTTCGTTCTTTTTTTTTTAATCATTTCACCCCAAGCAAGGCATTCCACTGCCACTATTGCGCATGGGGTTACATAGGGGAAGGTAAAGAGAAGGAGTGGTTAGACATAGGGAATGTCAGGAGGAAGGTGACAGATGAGTAAGGATACCGAAGATGAGGGTTGGGTAGATGGGAAGAGTGTTTGATAGAATGGAAGCAGGTTAGTGTGTTAGGAGGTGTCTATTGACCTTACATTTAAACTCCTGGAGATTGTAGCCGTCGGGGAAGCAATCGTGTGGAAGAGAATTCCACAGTCGAGAAGTGCGAGGAAAGAAACTGTTCTCTAAACATTTTTTAACAGTATGGTATTTGCTGTAGCATTCAACGTAAAATAGTGTCGTACATTTTGTGGAGAATGGGATCACCATTTTTGCCATTTTCGCCATTTTTTCTCTTCCAAATACATAAATGAAGACTTAGCGCTGTCTTTGATTCATTCTTCCAGCTTTATTTGCAGGAAATTACCCCAGGAAATGATGTAAACTCGTGAATGCTAGGGATGTGAGGGTGATATTATATATACTGGCACGGAATGAGAAATCGGAGAGCGGTGTTCGAATTTCAATCAGGTTCATTACATTCACTTGAGTGCAAATAAACTTGAGAAACATATAAATCAATCTTCTCCCTAAATGGGTTAAATAGTAGGATATGAATTGTTTTTATTTACAGTAAAGTTCATCCTGCACAAGACCTGAGGCCCATTCGAAGTAGAGGGTTACGTTAAGGGGTAGTTTATATGGATAGGATAGATAACGGTTGTCTACACTTGAACAGGTTAAGATTGTAGTGAGTGAGGGTCCACAGAGCAATGGTTCAAGGTAGTTTTTTAGGTATAGGAGGGGAAGATAAAGATTAAGTCTAGACTTTGAGAGGCTGGGATTGTAGTGATTGTGGAAACATCCTCTTGGGAGTCGGTTCCACAGAGCAGTGGTTCGGGGTAGATTTTTATGGATAGGAGGGGAAGTTAACAACTAAGTCTAGACTTGAACAGGTTAAGACTGTAGTGATTGGGAAAAAATTTACTTGGGAGTCGTTTATACAGTGCGCTGGTTCGAAGTAGTTTTTTTATGGATAGGAGGGTACGATAACGGTTGTCTAGACTTGAACAGGTTAAAATTGTACTGGTCGGGAAGCATTCTCTTGGGAGCCGGTTACACGGAGCCGTGGTTCAAGGTATTTTATATGGATAGTAGAAGAAGATAACGATTAAGTCTAGACTTGAACAGGGTAATATTGTAGTGATCAGAGAACAATTCTCTTGGGAGTCTGTTTCACAGAGCAGTGGTTCAAGGTAGTTTATATGGATAGTAGAAGAAGATAACGATTAAGTCTAGACTTGAACAGGTTAAGATGGTCGTGCTCGTGGAATTATTCTCTTAGGAGCCTCTTCCACAGAGCAGTGGTTCAAGATAGTTTATAAGGATAGGAGGAGAAGATAACGATTAAATCTAGACTTTAACGGGTTAAGATTGTAGTAATCGGGGAAACCATATCTTAGGAGCCGGTTCCACAGAGCAGTGGTTCGGGGTATTTTACATGGATAGGAGGGGACGATAACGATTAAATCTAGACCTGAACGGGTTAAGATTGTAGTGATCGTGGAAACCATATCTTAGGAGCCGGTTCCACAGAGCAGTGGTTCAAGATAGTTTATAAGGACAGGAGGAGAAGATAACGGTTAAGTCTAAACCTGAAGAGGTTAAGATTGTAGTGATCGTGAAAATATTCCCTTGGGAGTCTGTTCCACAGAGCAGTAGTTCAAGGTAGTTTTTATGGATAGGAGAAGACAACGTTTAAGTTTAGTCTTGAACATGTTAAAAATGTACTGGTCGGGAAGCATTCTCCTGGGAGCCGGTTACACGGAGCCGTGGTTCAAGGTAGTTTTTATGGATAGGAGGAGAAGATAACGTTTAAGTCTAAACCTGAAGAGGTTAAGATTGTAGTGATCGTGAAAATATACTCTTAGGAGTCTGTTTCACAGAGTAGTGGTTCAAGGCAGATTTTTATGGATGGGATGAGAAGATAACGTTTAAGTTTAGACTTGAACAGGTTAATAATGTACTGATCGGGAAGCATCCTCTTGGGAGTAGGTTCCACAGAGCAGTGGCTCGTGGGAAGAAGCTGTTCCAATGGAACTTACTTCTCGCTGATGGAACACGGAGAGAATGTTTGTGGTTTGCAACAATGTAAGTAACATGGCGGGTCCTGGCCGTGAAGCATAGACATCCGGGTGGCGGAGGGGGAGGGCCAAAGAATGTATCTCATTCGAGCAATTCCCATGGAAGTAGCGATAGAGCAGTAAGAGATACGCCATATCGCGCCTGTCAGAGAGAGTTTGGAAGCTCAAAAATAATTTTTCTCAAAAAAAAAAAAAAAAGCAAAAGACTTGAAGACGCTTTTAAACTTTACAAAATCTTTCTAGTTTACATTTTGCTATGTGATTATAAACAGCCTCAGTTAAAATGTAATTTTATTTTCCTTAAGTGCAGCACAAGATAGATTCATGCCTTTCTATTTTGCATTTGCGTCATTATAAACAACCTCAAACTGATTCTATTTTCAATAAATACAGGGAAAAATGGATTCATGCCTTCCTATTTTGCATTTGTATCTAGTGATCATAAACTGCCTTAGTTAAAGTTAAATTGATTCTACTTTTCATAAATGTAGGGACAAGTGGATTCATGCCTTTTCCTATTGTTTTTACAACAGGTAATCATAAAGAGTATTCGCTAAATTCAAACTGATTCCATTTTCCATGAATGCAGGGAGAATTGGATTATTTCCAAGTGTATCCCTGCCTTATAATCCTAGACAGCCTCAACCCGAAAATCGGCCGTTGTGTTGTGCTCGATACCCTGACTCCCAGCCCAAACCTCGGCGCCTGATTTCATACCTCTGCCGCAGTTCAGAGCAAACTCGATTGTGCAGAAGAAAAGTTTAACTGAGTTAGGCCATGGAATTTTATTACCATCGAATCTTATTAGCCGTGATTCGATTTTGATAATTTCGTATCAGGTTTGTGAGATCTCCATTTAAAAAAAAAACTGTTTTACAACTTTCACGGTCTGATGAAAAACTGGAATTTGGACTAAGGTTTTGTCTTGTGTCAAGATATTATTATTATTATTATTATTATTAATATTAATAATAATAATAATAATAATAATAATAATATGGCTTGTCCAGCGGATTGTAACATAGCAATCAAGGAATTTGAAAAACTGTCAAAATATAAAGACCTGGAAATTGAAATAGAAAAAATGTGGAAATTGAAAACAAGAGTTGTGCCAGTGATAGTAGGTGCACTTGGAATGATAAAAAATGGAACAAAACAACACATTGAAAGAATCCCTGAAAACCCCAGGTTAAGAGATATACAAAAAATTGTCTTATTAAGTACAGCCCACACACTAAGGAAAACTTTATCTATGTAATGCTAGGGATGATAGGGAAGATAGAAAAACATGAAATGGAGTCATAACAACACGCCACGACCTGCCTTAGGTCTCCCCGCAGACTTAGTTGGTAGTGAGATCAAAGCAGAAATCGAAATATGATGAAAAATGACATAATAATAATCTCCTGCCTCCCATAAGCATAGACCAAGCAACTCTCCCTGAGAGCAATACACTGCGTCTCCTCGGCCTTACCCTCTCTTCTGATCTTAAATGGAACCACTAAATTGAGTCCATAGATAAATCCACTGCTAAGAAGGTTAGGTCACTGTGTCTGGCCAGGATGTTTTTCCCGCCTGAATCCATCCTGCATATATACAAATCAACCATTCGTCCGTGCATGAAATACTGCTGCCATATATGGTCAGATCCCCCTGCTGTTCATCTCAGTGTTCTCGACAGGCTCCAAAGGAGAGTCTGTATTGTGATAGGTACTGATCTGGCCATTGGCGATCATGTATCGAAAGAGACATGACTGACTGGGAAGAAGATTATCCCACAGTAAGTTGCCATTATTTTCTGCAGTAGACTGGCTGCCAACCAAGGCTATAGAACCCATTCTGTCCTATTATTTAACCCATAAATAAAGAGCGAAATGATGTATTATATTATTAAGTAGTAATTACTGTGTGATGAGTTTATTACTTCATAACAATAAAAATTGATCCCCCACTTTATGTTCAGTAGAAGACTTCATCATATTTTCAACTATTATATGCAGTCAGTCAGTGAAGTGACATACGTGATACACGCTTGGGCGATCATGTCTCGAAAAAGACATGACTGACTGGGCAGAAGATTATCTTACAGTAGGCTGCCATTACTTTCTGCAGTAGACTGGTTGACAGCTAAGGCTATAGAACCCAATATGTCCTATTATTTAACCCATAACTGGAGGGAAGAGACGGATTAATATCTTTTCCAATGGTATTTGCGCGTAAGTGAATGCAAGAAATTCAACTGGAATTCGAACTCGGCTCTCCGATTTTTCGTTCGGAGCCGATATCTACTGCAACACAACGCACTTCAGTGGTGACGTACGTAAAAAAAGAAAGTAATCATAAATTCATTGTATCAAATGCAAAAATGATGGCAAGATAAGCCTCTTCATTGCCAATACTCTGCTTGTACCAATTAAGTTGATGTAGACAACCCCTGTACCCATCAACTTTTACGTAATGCAGGATTTTATTCTTGGGTCAATATTTACTAACTAGAAATTACCAAGTACACACAAAAAGTTTGTGCTAATTTAAAATGTAGATTTTGTGGTTTAAAATCTTTTTTATATTCATATCTGCCCAAGCAAGGCAGTTTACTGCCACTGGTGTGCAGGGAGTTACATAGGAGGAAAGTTATGAGAAAGAGTGACAGGTTATAGGGGGTGTCAGGAAGTGGGCAAGAGAAAGATAAGAATACTGACGAGAGTGGAGTGGACGAAAAAAGAAGCATGAGAGAGAGAGGATTCAAGTTAATGAGATAGGAAATGACTATTGACTTTACATTTAAATTCTTGGAGATTGTAGCTGTCGGGGGAGCAAGTAAACGGAAGGGAATTCCACAGGCGGGAAGTGCGAGAAAAGAAGCCGATGGAGTACAATTTACGTTTAATTGACAATCTTGTATCAAGATGAAGTGTCTTAACACCTACTGAAGATAAAACTGTACCCTGTGTTTTTTTTTTTATATATTTCACTGTAACCCCCCTGCAAACCGGTCCTATTTTGCGTGGGGTGAGATGATTATAAAAATATGTAAATGACACAAGGTTTATAATACACACAGAAAAGAGACTATAAGAAATCCTACAGAAGATAATGAAGGAAAGCGAGAAGAAAGTGTGAACCTATCTATCGCCCGGTTCACACTCCACCCATGTCTATTGAACAGGTTAAGAGGCTCATCCCTTGTTCCCTGTTTAGGATGTTGTTTCCGGCTTTCTCTTTTCCAATCTTCTCACTTTGTTTTTTTTTTCAATTGCAGTAGATAGATCTATCTATCGCCCGGTTCACACTCCACCCACGTCTATTGAACAGGTTAAGAGGCTCATCCCTTGTTCCCTGTTTAGGATGTGGTTTCCGGCTTTCTCTTTTCCAATCTTCTCACTTTGTTTTTTTTTTCAATTGCAGTAGATAGATCTATCTATCGCCCGGTTCACACTCCACCCACGTCTATTGAACAGGTTAAGAGGCTCATCCCTTGTTCCCTGTTTAGGATGTTGTTTCCGGTTTTCTCTTTTCCAATCTTTTCACTATTACGTAGCCCCCTGCACATCAGTGGCGTTACCGCCTTGCTCGGGGTGATACGATTAAAAAAAAAGTGCAATAAGACAGAATGTCTGGTTTTTCGTATTCCCGGAAGGGTTTTAACAGACTGCAATGCCGAAATCCGGAAGCTTAGAAAAGTATCAAGAATCAGAAAAATAGTCCAGAACTGTGATGTAATATCAGTCATCCGCTGTACAATTTCCAAATGGATGAAGAAAAGATTTGATGCAACTGAAATATGGTCCCACAGAAGGATGTTGAGAATTCCATTGATCTAACATGGTTTTAGAGTTGTTTAGAGAAAATGGAAACGAACTTGTTCTTGCCCTTTCTCCGACACTCCCTGTAACTGGTTACGTCTTTCGCTTCACTCTCCTCCTGTGTAAACTTTCACTCTCCTCTTATGTAGCCCGCCCCCTGCGCACCAGTGGCGGTACCACCTTGCATGGGGTGAAGCGATTAAAAAAAATGAACACTTAATCTAAACATCAAAGAGACAACTGCAGTTCCTAGGGCATATAATGAGGAAAGATGGCGTGGAAAATTTAACACACAGAAGATATTCAAGCAGAACAGATGAAAACCGCGCATAACCTACCTTCTTCTTCTTCTTCTTCTTCTTCTTCTTCTTCTTCTTCTTCTTCTTCTTCTTCTATGTGCCTTGTCCTTTCAGGACGTAGGCGATAATAGCTTTCCATGCCTCTCTATCCATTGTGGCTCTTAGCAAGCTTTCTCCTGTTACACCACACAACCCTCGATCTGTCATCCACCTGATCAAGCCCTTCAAATATGTTATCCACTGCCTACCTCTGTATCTGTTTCCTTCTATCTGGTCTGACAGTATCAGGTTCTCCCATCCTCCTTCCTCATTGCATGTCCCAGGAACTTTATCTGTCTCTTCCTGATGCTCAGTATTAATTTCCTTTTTGTTTCCACCATTTCTAAAACCTCATCATTCCTCACATGCTCAATCCATGATATTCGCAGCATCCTTCTGAAGAACCACATTTCAATTGCTTCAAGTTTTCCTTCATCTTTGATTCAGCATTCACTGCCATATTGAAGAACTGACATCACATAGAAATCTAGTACCCTCTTCTTTGTTTCTAGCGAATTTTTTTGTCTTTTTATACTCTACTCAAATTCTGGAACGCTTCTTTGCCATTCGAATTCGCCTTCGGATTTCTGTGTCGCACCTTCCGTCTTCTGTTAAAACACTTTCAAGCTACCGAAGTTGAGTAAATGGGTGTCAGAACAGGATTTAGTTGTTTTGATTGTGTTTTGTTTAGCGGCATATCAACAACTATATGAGTTATTAGCAGTTGCTTGGGTGTAATGAAAGCTTTAAAACTAATCCATGGTCCTAGAGCTCAGACTCTTTGGACGTTGGCACGAAAGACTAAAAAGCAATAGTTGCTTCCAGTTAAAGCGAAACCGTAGACTGAAAGAAAAATGAATGGATGTAAGTCAAATTTTGATTTCCTGGTATCGATATCAAATAAGCTTTTTTCGTTGTAAACTGAATTTTGAAGGCTAAATAAGTCCTCTGAGTAAATGGGATCATGGCTGACACTAAGAACTACAATTATATCTACTTAGTGCCAAACTCGAAGCAAAAACTAAAATAAAAGGACTGAAAAAAAATACAGGCATACAGGCAGATAAACAGACAGACAGACACACACACACACGCAAACATTTTGCCTTATATATATATATATATATATATATATATATATATATATATATATATTATCGATTTTCTGCACTATTGTAAGAACTGCAACCTTGAAACATCTGAATATAGTTACTTATATCTTTGTCTATGTGTGTATCAAATTTGATTAAAAGTCCTTCTATAAGCCGGTTTTTTCGATTATCGATTTTTGATATTTATCTGGGGTATCTCGACACAAAACCTAGCTAAGAACACTCGCAGACGCTTATAGTACAACTGTGTAAATTTTCAAGAAAATCGGTTCAACCGTATCGGAGTCTATAGGTAACGGACGCACACACACAGAGACTCATACACACACTCACAGACAAAGTTCCATTTATAAATAAGTTTAGATTTTATCTTCGAGTTACATGTGATACTTATTTCAGTTGTTACTGCTATTGAAAATGATCGGGTTTGGGTTATTTGGTACTTTTTGTAATTCTGTATCGCGAGTCGAGAAAGGATAATCTTCTCTAAAACCTACAAGTCTCATTCGCTTGTAACCATTTTAATCATCGAAGTTGCTTACATTTGGTGATCGAATAGGAATAGGTGTTTCTATGTGAAACGACCCTAAGCATACAAGTCAGTCAGTCAAAGTGCCATACGTGAAACACGCTTGGGTGATCATGTCTCGAAAGAGACATGACTGACTGGGCAGAAGATTACCCTACAGTAGTCAGGCATTACTTTCTGCAGTAGACTGGTTGCCAGCCAAGCCTATAGAACCCAATCTGTCCTGTTATTTGACTCATAGCTAGAAGAAGTAATGTATTATATTATTAAGTAGTAATTAGTGGGGGATCAGTTTATTACTTCATAACAATAGAAAACCGATCCCCCACTTTATGCCCAGTAGAAGCCTTAATCATGTTTTCAGCTATTATATTCAGTTAGTCAGTTAAGCGCCATACGTGAAACACGCTTGGGCGATCATGTCTCGAAAGAGACATGACTGACTGGGCAGAAGATTATCCCGCAGTAGGTTGCTATTGCTTTCTGCGGTAGACTGGTTGCCAGCCAAGGCTATAGAACCCAATCTGTCCTGTTATTTGACTCATAGCTAGAGGGAGAAGTAATGTATTATATTATTAAGTAGTAATTAGTGGGGGATCAGTTTATTACTTCATAACAATAGAAAACCGATCCCCCACTTTATGCCCAGTAGAAACCTTAATCATGTTTTCAGCTATTATATTCAGTTAGTCAGTTAAGCGCCATACGTGAAACACGCTTGGGCGATCATGTCTCGAAAGAGACATGACTGACTGGGCAGAAGATTACCCTACAGTAAGCTGCCATTACTTTCTGCAGTAGACCGGTTGCCAGCCAAGCCTATAGAACCCAATCTGTCCTGTAATTGAACTCATAACTGGAAGGAAGAGACGGATTAATACTTTTCCTTAGGGTATTTGCGCGTAAGTGAATGCAATGAATTCAACAAGACTTAGGAGATATTACAATAAGAGAAAATTTAATAAGAGCTACAATGTCAGAGAAATTGTGGAGAGCCATGATTGTCAACGTCATAAAGACTTGTTGTTTTCTTACATCTATTTATAGCTCGAAAATTAGCGACCCTGAAACCATGCCAAAAACTCGAATAGTTTAGATTTTCGGTGGAATGGATTTCTACCGGACACACCAATGCCGTAGGGGGTCTGCAATGATAATAACGAAGGTATTAGAGATTAGAGGTCTCGCGATTCCTAGTAATAATAATTATACTTCTAGTAGGAAATTGCTGATGTATTGATTAATAATAAGATATTCAAATAAAGTTTTCACTTAGCAAGAAAACGGGTTTCCGCGTTGGATTCTGCCAGATGGTTTGTTCTTAAGTAAAAGACTTCCGGAGTTGGTTACTCAATCCGTGGCATACTTCAAAATCGGGTAGGCATCATGGCGAACTAAAAAGCCGAGTAAAAGAAACGAACGTATATAACCTTCGACACGAGCAGTGGTCGGTCGGATCACTGTGGTCAATTGACGCGTTACTTTTGGTGCTAATGGACAGTGAGTCTGAGGCAAGCCGGGAGGTCATTCAGCACTAATGTGTATTGAGATGGTCTCTACGTTTTGAATTCTCACCTTGCCGAAATTGAGACCCGCCCCCTAGTCTTCGGTATTTAAATAGCATTTACTGATAATGCGTCCGTTTTCGGTAGGCATAAAGGAGAGGTAACTCTGGTAAGACAGGTAGAATAATAAAGGAGTGAATTAGTTCGGCTTTGGTGTCCGGAGGCAATTTTGGGAATGCAGGCGGTAGCGGAGAAAGAGAAAAAGAAAAAAAAAGAAAAAAAAAGAAAAAAGGGGATATTTTCAATCGATGCATCAAGAGAGATACGGAAAAGAAGAAATTGAATGTTGAAAAAGTATCAAAACCCCGGGTGATCATAACTGAATAATTTATTTGGTTATTATTGCAGAAAGTGGCGTAGTGGTTTTGGTGGTGGCAAACCAATGTCATTCAGAAAATAATAATTAAAGAAAGACTAAAATGACCGTGTTTGCATTGCAAATATTTTTTATTACCTGAGAATTGCCATTAGGGAGTATAAAGAATTAGTTACTCGTTGTCTTCTCCAATATGCGTAATTTGGAATTTTAACTCATTTAGACTGTCTGCCGACCAAGGCTAGAGAGCCAACTCTGCTTTTTTATAACTTAGCTAGAGGGAAAATACGCATTTATACCTTGTCGCGTTGATATGCGTTAGCAAATGCAAACCTATCATTATTAATGACTAGCAGTATAGCCCGGCGTTGCCCGGGTGTCATGAAAGCTTTAAAACTAATCCATGGTCCTAGAGCTCAGACTCTTTGGACGTTGGCACGAAAGACTAAAAAGCAATAGTTGTTTCCAGTTAAAGCGAAACCGTAGACTGAAAGAAAAATGAATGGATGTAAGTCAAATTTTGATTTCCTTGTATCGATATGAAATAAGTATTTTTCGTCGTAAACTGAATTTTGAAGACTAAATAAGTTCTCTGAATAAATGGTATCATGACTGAGTCTAAGAACTACAATTATACCTACTTAGTGCCAAACCCGAAGCTAAACCCGAAACTAAAATAAAAGGGCTGAAAAAATACAGACATACAGGCAGATAAACAGGAACACACACAGACATCTTGCCTTTTATATATACATATATTATCTATTTTCTGCACTATTGTAAGAACTGCAACCTTGAAACTTCTGAATATCGTTTCTTATGTCTTTGTCTATGAGTGTATCAAATTTGATTAAAATCAGACCACTCATTCTATAATCCAATTTTTTAGATTTTCGATTTTCGATATTTATCCGGGGTACCTCGACACAAAACCTAGCTAAGAACACTCGCAGACGCTTATAGTACAACTGTGTAAATTCTCAAGAAAATCGGTTCTGCTGTTTCAGAGTTTATAGGTAACAGACACACACAGACACACATACACACACAATGTTCCATTTATAAATAAGTTTAGATAGATTTCGAGCGCTCCCAAAAATCTCGTGCCGTTTTAATGCATCCAAATTGAAAACTACTGTCCGTCAGTCACAATAGATAAACTTTCTTGCCTACCATCAAAATGGATTACTCTAATCTCCTAGGGAACAGAATATTTCGCCTCTTGGGCCCTGCTCTCTAAAATGATCTGAAATGGAAAGACTACATCGAATCTACAGCTGCATCTGGGAAGATTGAGCCAGGAAGTTTTTTTTTCTTGTCAGAATCCATTTTGCACATTTATAAATCTACCATTCTTCCGTGCATACACTGGATATATCTGGTCATATGCTTCCACAATTCATCTCGGGGTTTTCGACAAATTCCAACGGAGAATCTGCAATGTAAGCGGTCCCAATTTGGAGGCCCACTTTCAGTCACTTTCTCACAGAGGGAATGTGGTTTCCCTCTGTCTTTTCTACAAATATTTTCACGGCTTCTGCTCAGATCAGCTTCATTCTCTTGTACCCCGCCATCATGAATTTACTCGTGCAAACAGATTGGCAAGTAGGTCTCATTTTTACTGTGAAAATGGCCAAATGTAACCGGCACTTCTACTCAGATTCTACTGCTAGGAAGGTTGGATTACTGCGTCGGGCCAAGAAGTTTTTCCCCATCAAAATCCATCTTTCACATTGATAAATCTACCATTCGTCCGTGCATTGAATTCTGTTGTCATATCTGATCAGGTCCTCCTGTTATTCATCTTGACGTTCTCGATAAACTCCAAAGAAGTTTAAAAAATGGATATGTGTGAAAGAATAATAATATCAACAAAAAAAATATTTCATAATTTTAAAAATAGTCCCAATATCATTTGTTTCTTTGGAATTGTTAATATATTAATGTCATTTGATACAATTCATATAATTCATATAAATATTAATATATATATATATATATATATATATATATATATATTGAATGTATTAATATAGTATGTATTACTATTGAAATAATATATGTTAATATATAAATTAACATAATTAATGCCATTTGATTCGTGGGACTGTTGATAGTGATAGACGCTTGAATAGTGTAACCAATCTGTGTTCCCCTGAACGGTCGAATCCTGCTGGAGATTGCAAATTATTATTTAATAAGTTTTCTGATCATTCAGGCCGGTAGACATAAATCCTCATGTGCCGTGTCTTTTCATGATGTAGCCGATCATGTACTTCTACTTTCCCCCGTTTTTTTTATCGCTCTCATGACCTTCTTTTCCTTTTCCCAAACCCTGCTCCAGTATTCACTTGCTCAAACCCATCAAGTTCGTCTCACGCTGCTTTCTTCTGTTTTTCTTACTTCTATCCGTCTGTGAGTATTATATTCTCCAATCCTTCCTTCCTTGTTTCAGTAACCTCAGCTGTCTCTTCCTGATGCTAAGTATAACTTTCATTTTCATTTGTATCCTCTTCAACATCTTGTCGTTACTCACACGCTCGATACATGGTATCCTAAGCATCCTTCTGCAGAATACCGTTTTACTTTGCTTCGAGTCTCTCCATCACCCTTGAAAAGATCGCCCAGCATTCACTGCCATATAAGACAGATATCACATAGCAGTCTAGTCTAATAGCAGTCTATCTGCTGCTAAGAAGGTCGGTTCAATGTACATGGCCAGGAAGTTTTTCCCGTCTGAAACAATCCTACACATATACAAATCTACCATGCACCCATGCATTGAATACTGCTGCCATATCTGGTTGGTGTGCTCCTGCTATCCACTTGGGAGTCCTTCACAAAATCCAACGAAGAATCTGTAATGTGATCAATCTCGACTTGGCAGCTCAGAGACAGTCACTTTCTCACTGGCGCAATGTGGCTTCTCCGTGTCTCTTCTACAAATACTTTCACGGTTTCTGCTCTGATGAACTTATTTCACTGGTACCACCTATATGAATTTACTCGAGCCACAAGATTAGGAACTAGGTCTCACCTTTTTACTGTGAAACCAATAAATTGTAAACGCAAATTCTACTAAACAGCTTCTTTTCTTGCACTTACCGCCTGTGGAATTCCCTTCCGTTTACTTGCTTTACAGCTAAAATTTCAAGTATTTAAATGTAAAGTCAATAGTCATCTCCTGTCTCACTAGGTTGCATCCTCCCTCATGCTTCTTTCTCCGTTCATCTCACTCTCATCAGTATTCTCATCCTTCTCTTACCCTCTTCCTGATACCCTCTGTAACCTGTCACGCTTTCTCATAACGTTCCTCCTATGTAACCCCCTGCACAAAAGTGGTAGTAAAATGCCTTGCTTGGGACTACACGATTATAAAAAAAATAAGTACACTTTTTTTTGTTTCCAATGAAATTTTTCTATATTTCAGAACTCTGCTTAGCCTTTAAAATTCATCCTTTTCAGTGCGCCCTTGGGATATGAGTGCCGCACTTCCTTAGAACCCTTCCTAGTTATTAAAATTTTTCCACCTATTTGATTTCAGCATTCTTGACCTACAGTTGGCATTTAGGGGTTTTCTTTTTGCTCACCACGAGTTCTGTTTTCTTGGAGTTTATGTTTAGTCCTTTCTTGCCGCTTTCCTTTCTGTAGGAGGTCCTGTATTTTCTTTTCTGTGTCTGCAATCAGCACTGAGTCACCTGCATATCTTATGTTGTTCAGATTGTGCCTGCCAATGACGAATCCTGACAGTTCTCTCAAAATATTATGGTACACATATAGGAAAACATAATTCTATTTCTATCCCATAATAGTTGGTACAGTTGCATACACAAAATGAAGCGACTATTATGGGACAGAAGTACGAAAACGTAATACTGATTTCGTCTAGTATTCGTCTATATTTCTGAGATGAGGTAGTATTTACAGTATTGACATTATTCGGACTATTGTCCTCATCTTTGTTGCCATTTGTACGACGTTTCAAATGTTATACGCTCCGGCCTT
Organism: Ascarosepion bandense; assembly: GCA_037127315.1. Taxonomy (NCBI): domain Eukaryota; kingdom Metazoa; phylum Mollusca; class Cephalopoda; order Sepiida; family Sepiidae; genus Ascarosepion; species Ascarosepion bandense. The sequence goes on from JBBBDQ010000308.1 coordinate 1,204,558, forward strand.
CTTCAGGTGCTAAGAATTTCGAACCGAACCCTTTATTACAATCACTGGGGTATATCATCCTCATTCCCCCATTCATGGCCCAGTGGATATAGACGTTGGTTAGTTCCTGACTTTTAGAGTTGTGAGTTAAATACCAGGCTACAGCAGTGGTGAACAAAGTAACTTGCAGGGTTAGTATGATTTCCACTCGAAGCTTTATGCAAGGAATGAGGATGATATACTCCAGTGATTGTAATAAAGGGTTCGGTTCGAAATTCCTCGCACCTGAAGACGGCCGGAGCGTAAAACGGCCGAAACGTCGTACAAATGGCAACAAAATGAGGAGAATAGTCCGAATAATGTAAATACTGATTTCATCTAATTGTAAAAGTGATGTTGTGATACCGAGCAAAAGCGATGAACCGGATGTTTGCTCTATAACGACCAGAAATCAAATGACCAAAAGTTGTCTCTGGGCAGGTAGATCTGCGCAGATGTTCCGGTTGAAAAATAAAAATTAATCAAATATTAAATTTCCATTTCGCGAGCCTACGCGAATGTTATTTATCAGCCAATGGGAAGCCCAGAATCAAATACAACTGTGAAATCCCAAACGAGCTGCTGTGATCCAAAAAGCAGATATAAAAAGCAGATACAGACAGACCCCAGGAGGCAGAACTTGAGGAGAAGAGTGTAATCAATATCCCCTTGAATTAAGTCAAGCGGCTACTACACTTGCCTCTTTCCTTCTCCCCTGTCTCAAAACTACTTACTGACCTAAGGAGTGAATACATCAAAGACATTCCTCACTTACAAGCTCCCCACATTCCTAAGCATTAATTCTCTTTCAGCTTATTTGCCATGAACATTTTAACCTCTGTTGAACCTATATTCCAGTATTACTTTAATTGTAAAAACATTTATTGATATGTGTATATATAAAAATGCTATGTTTCAGCTCAATTTGCTTTTCTCGATTTTATAATCATTTCATGACTTATAGTGGGCTAGCTACCACAAGGCCAAATTTCGTTAACCTGCAACAACATGCGACTACCAGTCTCTAGAACGGACTCCCACTACTAACGGGAAAGGAATAGATAAGCAACCCGCTATAGTTACATTGGTATAATCAAATTATAGACTAAAGGCAATATTGACATTAAATATTTTTTAATGAAGTGTTCAGGACATTTTCAAAACGTGGGTGTTCATAGATCTTCACATCTTCCTATTCTTTGTGGTTCTAAGCAAGATTTGTCGCTTTACCGTCACCCTAGTATGCTTCCACAAGAGTATAGCTTGGTTACTCTATGTTTTTTTTTCTGCCGCTCTTGCCTTCAATAAGTTCTTTGAATATATAATTTTCCAAGCCCTCTTTTCTCATTCTGTACCTCTTTTTGATTACAAGTAGAGTTTGTAGAATCATAGAATTCAATGTCGGTTTTAGTCTCCTCTTCGTCTATAAAGTAATTGAACGGTATTTGTTTTAATTGACATTAGAAAGCAGTTCAAGGTTCGTTTCTTTGTCTTTATGTTTCTTAATACGTTGCTTAGCTTTTGGAAGGTAACTTTCATTATTCCAATGCGGAATTTCTATGTCGCATCTTGTCGCTCGCATCTTGGACTGTTGCTTGCTAAAGACGATATTTTCTGTCTCTTTACAGTTGATTATCTCGAGGTCCTGTCGTTTTCCGAACACGGTGTTGTCTGCATATAACAATAACAATTAATATGAATGTCATCTCCAGTCAATCAAAATTAATTTTCTAGGATATATGCAGAAATAGAGAAAGGATATTAGAGACAAAAAATGAATGCGAGAGGAGAAAAAAAGAATAGAGAGAGAGAGAGAGAGAAATAGAGAGAGAGAGAGAGAAATAGAGAGAGAGAGAAATAGAAATAGAGAGAAATAGAGAGAGAGAAATAGAGAGGGAGAAATAGAGAGAGAGAGAAATAGAGAGAAATATAGAGAGAGAAATAGAGAGAGGAAGAGAGAGAAATAGTGAGAGAGGAAGAGAGAGAAATAGAGAGAGAGAAATAGAGAGAAATAGAGAGAGATAGAAATAGAGAGAGAAATAGAGAGAAATAGAGAGAGAGAAAGAGAGAGAGAAATAGAGAGAGAGAAATAGAGAGAAATAGAGAGAGATAGAAATAGAGAGAGAAATAGAGAGAAATAGAGAGAGAAATAGAGAGAAAGAGAGAAGAAATAGAGAGGGAGAAATAGAGAGAGAGAGAGAAATAGAGAGAAATATATAGAGAGAAATAGAGAGAGGAAGAGAGAGAAATAGTGAGAGAGAAAGAGAGAGAAATAGAGAGAGAGAAATAGAGATAAATAGAGAGAGATAGAAATAGAGAGAGAAATAGAGAGAAATAGAGAGAGAGAAATAGAGAGAAATAGAGAGAGAGAAATAGAGAGAGAGAGAAATAGAGAGAGAGAAATAGAGAGAAATAGAGAGAGAGAGAAATAGAGAGAAATAGAGAGAGATAGAAATAGAGAGAGAGAGAGAAATAGAGAGAGAAAGTGAGAGAAATAGAGAGAGAGAGAGAAATAGAGAGAGAGTGAGAGAAATTGAGAGTGAGAGAGAAATTACGAGAAGATAAACAAGGCAGAAAAGCCAGTTGAGAGATAAGAAGAAGTGAAATAGAGAGGGAGGTGTTATCAATAAAGGAGATAAAATATCAAAGTAGAAAGAGGGATGGTGAGAAAAAGAAAGAAAAAGGGACAAAAGAGGTAAGATTGGCATAGAGGGAACAATTTATGGTGAAAAATAGAGAGAATGTACGTCGAGGTAAAAAAGATGCAGAAAGAGCGAGAAAAATAGAAAGAAAGAAAGAAAGAAAGGAAGACATGGCGATAGAGCTTGTAAAAGAAAGGAAAAAGAAAGAAAGAAAGAAAGAAAAAATAGATAGTAAAAACAAAGAAAGACAAGACAAACGAAAGAAGGAAAGAAAGAAAGACATTTCTGTAAGACGAAAAATATAAAAAGAAAAGAAGAAAAAGCAAAAAGAAAGAGCTGAAGAAAGATCTAGTAAAGAGAAAGAAAGGAAGGAAAAATAAAGAAAGGCGTGAAGAAAATGCTAGCAAAAATAAAGAAAGAAAAGACGAAAGAAAGACATGACGAAGAAACTAGTAAAAAGAAAGAAAAAAGGAAAAATAGAGATAGACGTGAAGAACAAGGTAGTGAAATAAAGAAAATAAAGAAAAAAAGGAAGAAAGAAAAAAGAGAGAAAGATATTCATGCAAAACGAAAGCAAGAAAAGAAAAAACAAAAGAGATAAAGAAAGAGATAGTAAAAAGAAAGAAAAAATAAAGATAGACGTGAATAAAATCAAGTGGCTAAGAGATGAGTATTGACATTGCATTTAAATTCTTGGAGGTTGTAGCCATCAGGAAAGCAAGAATATGGAAGCGAGTTCCACAGGCGGAAAGTGCGGGAAAAGAAGCTGCAGGAAAAGAATTGTCCTTTGCATTAGGTTGATCTAACTGTGAATGGGTGGGACACAGTTGCCAATCTGGTTGCACGAGTAAACACCTGTTGCAGAGTCACCAGTGACATAAGTTCGTTGCAGCAGAAGCCACGAAAGTATTTATAGAACAGACAAGGGGAAGCCACGTCTCGTCGGTGAGGAAGTGGCTGAAGTAGAGCCGACAAGTCGGTACCTATCACATTACTGATTCTCCTTTGGAGCCTGTTAAGAACACTGAGATGAACAGTAGGGGCGCCTGACCATATATGGCAGCAGTATTCCATGCACGGACGAATGGTTGATTTGTATATATGCAGGATGGATTCAGGTATTAACCTGTCTCTTCCTTCCAGTTATGGGTTAAATAACAGGACAGATTGGGTTCTATAGCCTTGGCTGGCAACCAATCTACCACAGAAAGCAATAGCAACCTGCTGCGGGATAATCTTCTGCCCAGTCAGCCATGTTATTTCGAGACATGATCGCCCAAGCGTGTTTCACGTATGGCACATAACTGACTGACAGTTCTGTCAGCAAAAACACCTTCACTGTACACAGCACATATCTTCTTTATTTTTTTTTTGTAGTAGAGGTGGTGTCTACCTGAGCGTTCTTCCTAAATAAGACTACGTTCACCAAATCTAAATTTAGAGAAACACTTACGTACAGGTCTGTCAGCTAAAACACTTTCACCGTACACAGAACATATCTTTTTTTTTTTGTAGTAGAGGTGGTGTCTACCTGAGTGTTCTTCCTAAATAATGCTACGTTCACCAACTTTAAACTTAGCAAAACACTTACAGTTCTGTCAGCTAAAACACCTTTACAGTAGACAGCACGTATCTTTTTTTTTTTTTGGTTGTTGCTTCCGAGGTATTTTTACCTTTACGGTCATAAAAAAAGCATAAAGTGTTTAAAATGCAGTTATAATGTTCCACTTTCATGAGGATGTAAAGGTGACACCAATTAAATAATTTTAAACTTTCTTTCGCAAGCGATAGTTTAAAGTGTGCTTTAGTCGAGAAATAACCATATTATATCTGTCGATAAATTTGACGTTTTCTAACTCGTTGGAACATGAACCACTACAAATCGGAATGAACTTTCCGGGCTACCCAATATTTGAGAAGAATGAAAAAGAAAAAGCAATGACTTAATGGAGGTCTGACCTTCATGAAATTATTTAAAGAGTGATTAAACTGCATTTTCGTCAGAACAGTCTCGAACGCCTTAAAAAGAAAAAAACATCTCGACAGATAATTTCTTCAGGTTCCGAGTACAAAAACAGCGTTAATGACAACTGTTAACATAAAACGGATTAACCAAAGCTGACACATATTTTATCTTGTCAAGTTGTGTTAGCCTAATAAGAGTTCAACAATTTATTTTAAAAGCGGGTAAGAGAGTCCGTTTCTCAATGGCGGCGAATGTTTGTCAATCTCTTCAAAGATGGGGGAGAGGTTGGTAGCGGCAGAAATGAGATTCTACAGAAGGATGCTGAGTATACCATGAACCAAGCGTGTGAGTAACGATAAGATGTTGGAGAGGATACAAACGAAAAGAAAACTTATACTGAGCATCAGGAAGAGACAGCTGAGGTTTCTTGAACACGTAATGAGGAAGGACGGTTTGGAGAAATAAATACTCACAGGACAGACAAAGGGAAAGCTATACAGGGAAAAGTAGCTCGAGATATATTTGATAGGTTTGAGAAAATGGATGACGGAGCGGTGTTTGGGGGAGATACCAAGAAGAAAAATATTATGAACGACAAGTGAAAGGGGCAAGTGAAAGTCCATGGTCCTGAAGGGACACGGTACATAAAAAAGACGAAGAAGAGAACGTGTACAGAAATAGAGTTATTAACTAAATGTTAATGGTAATATCAGCCGTACAATTATAAGGAAACATTCGATACTCACTGGCCAACGCAGCTGTCGGTTGAAATTTATTAAACCTTTCATTGCTGAAATTACCAAATCGGTCGAGTTTCGATCCCGGCCAGAAGCAAGTGGATGCGTCTAGTCACACTGATGAGCTGTGATACAGCGAAACAGGCTTGTATGTGGATGACTAATATATTATGCTCTCATTACGATTGAGCTCTCTGGAGAAGAACATTTTAAAAACAGTTTCCACTTCTGCTATATGCGTGACACTTCAAAAATGAATTGAGTTCTTTCGGTGACTGGCGTGTGTATACACTGCTTCTATACATCACGTTAAAATTTCCCATCTCTGATTTCATGCGCCTATGACCTAGGGGGGTAGCGACTCTGACTGACACCAAATCGGTCGAGTTTCGATCCCAGCCAGAAGCAAGTGGATGCGTCTAGCCACACTGATGAGCTGTGATACAGCAAAACAGGCTTGTATGTGGATGACTAATACACTCCCGATCAAAAATTTAAGACCACTTAAAAATATTTAAAAAGAATTTTTTTTTTACAGATAGATTTTAAACTTCGCCCACTTAAGGTTACCAATACTACAATCTAAAAGGTTATGGAAACAAAAAGCTACATTTCAAACATTTTATTTAGAAATTTACATTTTTATAAAATGAGGCGATTTACACATGATCAAAATTATTAGACAAGAGACAAAAATTCTACGAAATTGTACAAAAAGTGTATGAAAATCTTCAACAACCAAATTTAATAATGAAGTCTACCTCCACTGTTTTCATGACTTCAAACATTCTCTTAGGCATGCTAGAAATAAGTGTTTCCATTAAGGTGCGGGGGATGTTGCTCCAGCTTCTGAACATGGCTTCACAAAGTTCATTTTTTGTTGAATATTGTTTGCCATTTCGATAAACATCTCTTGTCATCCATCCCCAAACATTTTCAATTGGGTTCAAGTCCGGTGAGCATGCAGGATGTCCCAAGAGATGGACCCATTTTCTTGTAGAAAGGTCAAGGTCCGTCTTGCAACATGGATTGCAGTATTATCCTGTCGGAATAACCATCCATCCCCACACAAACGATGGCCCTCCGTCATCAAAGATGCTTTTTGTATCATGTTAACACAACTAGCCGCTCTCTCACGACCCTGCATCACCTGGAGCTCCATCGTCCCTCTGTAAGAAAAGGCACTCCATACCATTAGGGACCCTCCACCACTAGGACGTGCTGAGAAAATTTCAGGAGGCATGTTTTTATTATACCAATATCGTTGGAAGCCATCAGGACCATCGAGATTGAATTTTTTCTCATCAGAAAACAGGACTTTCTTCCACTTCTCAACGTTCCATATTTGGTATTCACGACCAAACTTTAAGCGGCCCAACTTGTGACGTAAAAGCAGCCGAGGAATTTGTTTACGATTTTTATTTACCATGCCTTTTTGTCTTAAGTGTCGTCTGATGGTTACGGGACTGCAATCAGCATCTGTGACTGCCTTAATTTGACAAGAAAAAAGTCCCCCGTCTTTCATAACAACCCGTCTTATTCTCCTACTCAATGCAGGAGAAATGTTTTGGGGCCTACCAGAGGATTTTGCTTTTCCATAATTCTCACTGTTCTTTAGAAAGTTGCAAATCAGTTTTACTGCGATTTACCTTAGCTGCGATCGCCCGCTGTGAGAAAGCTTGCTTATGGAATTCTAGAATTCGAGAACGCTCAACTTTGGTAAGTTTGCTTGCTTTAGGTATGTTAACACCTTTACGCAGTGATTGCTAATCTCTAACTGAACAAAAAACATTGGAATTGCCATAGATCAAACAATTTATACCCCTGGTCTTATAATTTTGATCATGTGTAAATCGCCTCATTTTATAAAAATGTAAATTTCTAAATAAAATGTTTGGAATGTAGCTTTTTGTTTCCATAACCTTTTAGATTGTAGTATTGGTAACCTTAAGTGGGATGAGTTTAAAATCTAGCCATAAAAAAAATTTCTTTTTAAAGATTTTTAAGTGGTCTTAAATTCTTGATCAGGAGTGTATAATATATATATATATATATATATATATATATATATATATATATATATAGTATCATATTTTAGTGGTCTTGAATTCTTGTTTATTTTCTATGACCAGCGATGTAAAATTTTAAAATTGAACGGACGCATCTGACACTCGCTCTTAGAGATATGTCAACAGAAATATCGTTTTCCTTTCCATGAGATAAAAATAAACTTCTATTTAATAAAAAAAAAAACCGAAAATATTTATTTCTTCCGGTTCTACTGTATGTCCAATAAACTTAGGCCATACTTTTCCCGTAGGCCCTGATAAAGTTAAACGAGAAATTTAGATTCAAAAGATATACAGAGAAAAAACAAAGGGATATTATATATATATATATATATATTTTTTAATCATTTGACCCCGAGCAAGGCGGAAAAGCCACTGATGTGCAGGGGGTTACATAAATGTAAAAAGATTAATTAGAAAAGAGTGAGGAGTACAAACTAGTTAGAAAGGAACAATAGAAAGCTGAGAAAGCAGGTGCGATGACAGATACATAGGTGGAGAGAAAGGGAAGGATATACGGGGGTGGGGAGAGAGCTAGAGTCCAGTGGTTAGTAGATGAGTATTGACTTTGCATTTAAATTTCTGGAGGTTGTAGCCGTCAGGAAAGCAAGAATATTAGAGAGAGTTCCACAGGCGGGACGTGCGAGAGAAGAAGCTGCAGGAGTAGAATTGTCGTCTGCATTTGGCTAACCTGCAGGTCATCCCATAAGTTTTGTCCGAATTTAACTTCATTAAATTTGAATAAAATTTAATAGTATTTTAGAATGTCAAATGAAATTAAAAAACATCTTTATTTATTTGGATACACTTAAACTAACTAAATTTTATTTTACAGAATAATGCAATACATTGATTAACATGCAGGTATCCAAGGAGCATTTAATCCATTTTAACCTAGTGTCCTCAGGTTTTAGAAGATTCATTTACAAATCACAAGAATTTTTCTTCCAACAGGGCAATATTTGGAAGGTAATTTTATTGATGAATCAATATATTCTCACTCCCTATATATAATAATGGTTTTATATAATGATTTATACCCATTAATTTTACAGTTTTTTATGTTGTCCTCAAATAAGGACACTGGGTTAAAATGGGTTGAGGCACGTAATGCTTTATGAATACGAAAAAGGAAATTCAGCAACAGAAGAGGTTCCAAACCTTCATTCAGCTTATGGAAACGAGTACTTGAATCAAAGAACTTGCAGACAATGGTTCGTAAAATTCAGAAGTGGAGATTTCAGCCTGGAAGATGATAAGCTTCGATGATAAGCTTCTTGAGGCAGCACTTGAAGAAAATCCTGCATCATGAGTTGAAGAATTGGCAATAAAGCTTAGTTCAAATCATACAACTGTTCATGGTCATCTTCAGCAACTTGGAAAGGCTCCTAAACTTAGAAAATGGGTATTTAATGAACTGTCTGAAAGCAACCACAAATCCCGATTTGACATCGGCTCTTCGCTCTATTATGGCGAACTCATTTCACCCTTTTTGAATAGACTTGTAACTGGTGATGAAAAATGGATCTTCTCTCGTAATGTTAAACGTCGTAAACAGTGGCTTGGTAAAGGAGAAAAGGCCCAACAACAACCGAGAAAGGAACTTCATGAGTAAAAGGTTCTTCTCTCTATCTGGTGTGATTGCAAAGGAGTAATTCACTTTGAATTGTTACCACCTAATGCAACGATCAATGCTCAAGTCTACTGTCAGCAATTAAGGTGTTTGAACCAAGCTTTGAAGAAGAAAAAAACCGCTTTAGTGAATCGAAAAGGAGTGATGTTTCATCAGGACAATGCACGAACTTACACTGCAAAAATCACAGAAAATCGAAGAGCTTAGTTGGAAAAAGATTCCTCATCAATCTTCCTCTCTCGACCTTGCTCATTCTGACTACCATTTGTTTTTTAGTTTACAAAATCATTTGCAGGGAATAACTTTCACAGTCCAGGAGGAGATCAAAACTGATATTGCAAAGCTCTTCGCTTCAAAACCAAAAGAGTTTTATCTTAATGGGATTAATCGGCTTAAAAATAGATGGAAGGAAGATATAGAAAATCAAGGAATGTACATTGATGATTCAATTTTGATTAAATACAACGTTTTAGTCACTTATTTTTTTTATCAAAACATCGGGCAGATGACCTGATAAAAAAGAAAGACTCTTAAAGATGTGTGTTATGGTGCAGTGGATATCGGCTTGAAACGAGAAATTGAAAAAGCGAGTTCGAATGCCAGTTGCAGTTCTTGCATTCACTTACGCACAAATACTTCGATGAAAAGTATTGATCCGTCTCTTCTCTCTCCATCTATGGGTTAAATAGCAGAATAGGTTGGGTTCTAAAGTTTTGGTTGGTAACCAGTCTGCCGCAGAAATTAATGGCAACCTACTGCGGGAAAATCTTGTCCAGTCATTTATGTCTTTTTCGAGACATGATTGCCCAAGCGTGTATCACGTATGGCACTTAACTGACTGACTGAATATAATAGTTGGAAACATGATTAAGGCTTCTAATGGGCATAAAATGGGGGATCGGTTTTCGATTGTTATGAATAGTAATAGTATAAAAGTAGGTGTATTGACAGGAAAAGAGAAGTATTTACAAGAGGTGAGGATTAGTAGAATACAGAACAAGGTAATTAGTATACTGTATCGTCGTAGAACACTTCCGGTGCAATACCGGAAATACCCGACTGACTCGCTCACTCGACTTCCTTCCTCGAGGAATAATCACTACTATTTTATATAGTGATTCGAATAGTCCATTTCCGTGGAAAGGTGGAGAGCGCCCCAACATAAACTGATCCCAAACTAATTACTACTTAATAATATAATACATCTCTTCTCCCTCTACCTATGAGTTAAAAACAGGACAGATTAGGTTCTATAGCCTTGGCTGGCAACCAGTCTGCTGCAGAAAATAATGGCAACATACTGCAGGAAAATCTTGTTCAGTCAGTTATGTCTCTTTCGAGACATGATCGTCCATGCGTGTATCACGTATGGTACTTAAGTGACTAACTGTCTTAAAGTAAAACCGAAAGCAAAGACAAAAATTGGCGACTTAAATGCCTCTGTTGTAGCGTTCTAAATGTTTTTATTTAGTTATTTATTTTTTAAGTGTTTCTCCTTAAAGGCAGGAGTTGTATTTCGTTTCAAATTCAATTACTTCTGCATTTTGTTCGTTCCATTCATTGAAAAACTACTGTACTTTTTTTTTCGTCGAGTTTGGTTCTAATATTATCCTGCTTTTAAAATTCATTTTCTACTTTTTTGGATTTTGCTATTTTTTTACCCTACTTTAACTGTTGTTTTTTAACTTCCCAACGATAGTGCGTCGGCGTATCGCACAGAAAATAAACCGTTAAGACTTCCGGCAAAAGACAAAAAAGCGAGAAACAAAATTGGGAAAGAGATAAGAGCAGGTATTTCTCTGTGGACCGAGTTGGTCAGTAGATAAAAATATGGAAGAAGAGGACTAACAAAGAATTGAGAAAGAAGCAAAAAACAAAAAAAAAAATTTTTTTTTGTAAATGGAAGCAAAAATTTGAGTAAAACAGACGAACAAATGTAACTGTTATAAGACGCTATTCTTGGTTTTTAGTTAAACGATATACGTGAAACATGCTTTATGTGATCATGTCTCGAATGAGTCATGACTGACTGGGCAGAAGATTAGGTAGCCATAGCTTTCTGCTGTAGACTGGTTGCCTGCGAAGGCTATAAAACCCAATCTGTTCTATTATTTAACCCATAACTGGAGGGAAGAGACTGCTTAATACCTTTCACGAGGGTATTTGTGCGTAAGTGAATGCAAGGAATTCAACTGGAATTCGAACTCGGCTCCTTAATTTGTTGTTCCAAGCCCATATCCACTGCACCATAACGACTATCCACTCATGTTTATAATATATCTTTATTGGCGTCAACCATATTCTACTCAAGAACTATTTCGGAACTCTGGATATTAACCGAAAGTCTCCCCACCGAGACGGGATATGACACAAGGTTACGTTTAAAGGGGGGAACTCAAATGCGTACACTCAGGTTAAAGGTAAGAATTTACTTTTCCCCGAAACCACGGGATCGGGCACTTTGCATTGTCCATTTTTCTCAGTCCAGCCTCCCCAAGACAGAAGGAGTACCTCGGCGTGTTGTAATGGTTAGCGAGCTTGTCTTGCTAGAAACCATTACAACTGAGTAGTGAGTTCGATCCTCACTAAGTACCCCATACTTTCGGCCTTGTGTCACATCTTAGCAGCGCTTGGAAAATTAACCGTACCCAGAGAGAGTTGCTACTGACATTTGCAAGCTCTCTCGGAATTCTGGATATTTACACAAAGATGCCCCTCTGAGACGGTATGTGACACAAGGTCGGGTTTAACATTGGGATCCCGAACGCGAATACTCGGGCTAAGCGTCAAAATTTGCAGTGTCTTTTATTATCAGCTGAGCCTCAGTCCCTAGAAGGAGCCTCGACTGAGTCATACTCTGCACGAAGACTTAGAGCTTATCAGTCTTTCTCGGTCGAGTCTCAACCCGGTGACTGAGCCCCGATTGAGTCGCGGGATCGTGTTATTTATTTTTCCCCAGCCAGTCTTCTGCCCGTAGACGTAGCCCTGTCTGAGTCCCTCTCCGCCCGAAGACAATGAGTCCGACAAACTAGAATTCTCGTAGAACTTTGGGTATTTAACTAAGTACGCCAAAGAGAGGCGGGGTGTGATACAACATCGAGTTTAACGTGGGGTTTTCGAGCGCGTATACTCGGGCAGATTTCCCTAGGTCGCTCATAAACGGGATCAGGTTCTTGTTCATTTACTGCCAGCCGAGACTCTGCCCATTGACATAACCTCGTCTGAAATGAATGTTGTTTGGAACGGGCACGCTTCCGGATCATTTCACATGAATGCGGGTGTCCCCCAAGTCTCTATCCTAGGTCCGACGCTGTTTCTACCAAAAATTTAAATGCAACGTCAATCGCCATCTTCTGTTTTTTAGAATCCCGTTAATCTATTATTATTTCCTCAATAACTCTCCAAGTTTTTTTCACCTTAATTTTACCCTCTGTAACCGCACGCATTCTTCATCAATGCTCTTCCTGACGGCATCAATTCTCAAGTAGGCATTTATGCAGATGACACTACCATTTATTTCCGTCTCAATAGGAAATCAGTCAAAGTTGACAAAGGCATTTATGCAGATGACAAGGAAACAAAAGGAAAATTTATCTTAGCTGTCAAGTTTTATACACTGAGGGACTTTTGTAGATGGATCACATCAGTTAAGATGAGTTTTATTTTGGCTTTATATATATATATATATATATATATATATATATATATATATTACAAATTATGTTTTAGAACATGTACATAATTTCTTCTATATATGTAGGGAAGAGGACATATATAGAAGAAATTATGTACATGTTCTAAAACATAATTTATAATAAATATTCACTGCTCTATACACCATATATCGAGCACTGTTTTAAATTAATGTTTTGGACGGAAAAAAATTATCTTTTTTCTCTCCTCATTCTATACTCACTCGGATATACATATATATATATATATATATATATATATATATATATATATATATATAGACAGATCTGTTTCGGGTTCATCAGTACGGTTAGACTCCGATTGCTTTTTAACCCAGGATTGAAACCCAACCGAATTGGCGTCAGTCGGTGATTCTACCGCTGAGCTATGGGTGCTCGGTAGAAGGAGGCAGACTTTTTAGCGTGTATAATATCATTATACACGTCAAATAGCTGAGAGTGTTCTAATTTATTGCTGAATGAACGTTGCGTAGATGCTAGAGTAGCCACTGTTTTTCAAAGTCTACTATTCTTCCAGAGTGCTCAATCAGGGTGTGAGAGCGTAATTAAATAAAGGTGTATTTTGGTTGCAAGAATTCTTTCAAACATATTTTGTTAAATATGGACAAGTCATATCTATACATTTTTATTATTAAATCTTTCAATGTTGTTTTTATTTTATCTGTAAATTTACCCAAATGTATATTAACTTTTATTTTACATTATTTTCCCCACCCCTGATGACTTTTGAATGTTGCTAGATTCCTTTTTTTTTAACAATTGTTCTGTCTGTAGTTTTCTCTAGAACTTGTTCATATTTAACAAAACATGCCTAATATCAGCATGGCTGATGCTCGTCTCCTGCATTTCGCTGGCTTCACTTTTTTAACTGAATGGAAGTGAAATGCCTACACTGAATCAATAGCTGTATCTCCTGCAAGGAGGGTTGGGTTACTGTGTAGGGTCAGAAAGCTTTACTTGTCAAAATTGATCTTTTACATTTATAAATCTACCATTGATCTGTGCATTGAATAATGTTTCTCCGAAGGCGAATTGGCATGGCGAAGGAAGCATTTCAGAAGAAACAGGACAATTTCCCTCGAAACAAGGAAGGGAGTACTGGATTGCTATGCGTTGTCAGTTCTTCAATATGGCATTAAATGCTGGACAATATTATCAAAGATGAAGGAAAAACTTGAAGCAACTGAAATGTGGTTCTACAGAAGGATGCTGCGAATATCATGGATCGAGCATGTGGGCAATGATGAGGTCCGAGAAATGACGGAAACAAAAAAGGAAACTAATACTGAGCATCAGAAAGCGATAGCTGAAGTTCCTTGGATGTGCAATGAGGAAGAAGGGCTTGGAGAACCTGGTTCTAACAGGCCAGATACAGGGAAGGAGAGACACGGGAGAGCAACGGATAACATATTTGAAGGACCTAATCAGGTGGATGATGGAACAAGGGTTGCATGGTGTAAAAAGAAGAAGGTGTGCTAAGAGCCACCAGGGATAGGGATAGGGAGACGTGGAAAGCCATGATCGCCTACGTCCTGAAGGAACAGGGCACATAGAAGAAGAAGATATATGCCAACTTTTTATAAGAAATTATAATGTTGATATAAAGTGGGGGATCAAATCTATATTATAATCAATATATGAACTGATCCCTCATTTTATGACCATGCTAGTTTCTATACATTTATATTTTAGATTTATGGGCTTGAACTAGTGGATGACAAACGAGGGTTACATGGTGCAACAGTAGAAAGCGTGCTAAAAGGCACCAGGGATAGGGAGACGTGGAAAGCCATGATCGCCTACGTCCTTAAGGGACTGGGCACATAGAAGAAGAAGAGCATAAGCTAAAGAAGGATCTGACATGTAATCGATTCTGACTTGTCAACTCAACTTCAGTTACTTTCTCACCGACTTGATTATGGCTTTCTTTTGTCTTTTCTACAAATATTTTCATGACAACTGCTCTGACGATGTTTCTTTCTCTGGTGCCCTCATCATAGGAATTTAAGCATGCTACTAGATTGGCATCTAGGTCCCACCCTTTTACCATTGAAATAGTTAAATGTAAAAATCCACTTCTACTCGAACAGTTTCTTTTCTCACACTTTCTCCCTGTGAAATTCCTTTCCATTTACTTACTTCTCTGATAGCTACAATCTCCAAAATATTAAATGCAACGTCAATCATAATCTTCTATCTCCTTGAATCCTGTTCATCTTTTATCCTTTCCTCAAAACCCAATCTTTCTAATTATCACATAATAATAGAATACATCACTTCTCCCTCTTGTTATGGGTTAAATAACAGGACAGATTGGGTTCTATAGCCTTTGTCGGCAACCAGTCTACAGCAGAAAGCAATGGCAACCTACTGCGGGATAATCTTTTGCCCAGTCAGTCATGCCTCTTTCGAGACATGAACGCCCAAACGTGTATCATGTATGGCACTTAACTGACTGAATATAATAGTTGAAATCATGATTGACTTCTACTGGTCATAAAGTGGGGGGTCGGTTTTCTATTGTTACTAAGTAATAAACTGATCACCCACTAATTATCACATTATAATAGAATACATCACTTCTCCCTCTTGTTATGAGTCAAATAACAGGACAGATTGGGTTCTATAGCCTTGGTCGGCAACCAGTCTACCGCAGAAAGCAATGGCAACCTACTGCGGGATAATCTTCTGCCCAGTCAGTCATGCCTCTTTCGAGACATGAACGCCCAAACGTGTATCATGTATGGCACTTAACTGACTGAATATAATAGTTGAAATCATGATTGACTTCTACTAGTCATAAAGTGGGGGGTCGGTTTTCTATTGTTACTAAGTAACCCCCTTCATACTAGTGGCATTTTTGCTTTGCTCGGGGTGAAATGATTATATATATATATATATATATGGTTAATGTTTTTTGGTTTCTGTATTTTCATCTCTTCATCTTGTATACCACAATAATACAGAAATACTTTCACGGCTTCTGCTCCGAAGAACTTAGCTCACTGGTGCCCCCTATGTATGAATTTACTCGAGCTACTAGACTAGCAATTAGGTCCCACCCTTTTACAATGAAACCGATAAAATGTAACGCATTTTCTACTCTAAAAGCTTATTTTCTCGCACTTCCCGCCTGTGGAATTCCCTACCGTATGCTTTCTTCTCCGATAGCTACAATCTCCACGAATTTAAATGTTAGGTCAATAGTTATCTCCTATCTCACTAACTTACATCCTCTCTCTTAAGCTCTTTTTTCCATCCACTCCCCCATCACACCAGTATTCTCATCCTTCTATTACCTCTTCTTGACACCCCCTATAACCTACCCTTCTTTCTCATCACTTTCCTCTTATGTAACCCCCATTGCAACAGTGGCAGTGCCTTAATTGGGGTGAAATGATTTTAAAAATTACAGAAATGATTTAGTATTTAATAATCTATCATTCATCTGTGCATTGAATAATGTTGCCATATCTGGTCGGGTGCTCCTGATATTCATTTTGAGGTTCTTTACAAAATCCAAAAAAAATCTGCAATGTAATCGGTACTTGACTTGGCATGTCGACTGCAGTCACTTTCTCACCGACGCGATATGACTTCCCTCTGTCTTTTCTATAAATGGCAACTACTCTGAGGAACATTTTTCTTTGGTGCCCAAACCACATGAATGTAAATGTGCTACTAGATTGTCTTTCAGGTCCCACCCTTTTCCCGTCAGCAGTTTCTTTTTTCGCACTTACCGTCTGTGGAACTCCCATCCGTTTACTTGCTTCCCTGATAACTACTATGACCAAGAATTTAAATGCAACGTCAATTGCCATCTTCTCTTTTCTTGAGTCCCGTTAATCTTTTATTCCTCAATAACTCTATCCTAGTCTCTTCCCCCACTTTCATCCTCTGTAATCGCATGCATACTAGTGGCATTCACGTCTTGCTGTGGGTGAAATTACTTAAAAAAATGCGCCACAGTGTCCATTATTCACGTGGGAATCCCCGAGCGCGTACATTCAGGATTAAATTTCCCCAGACCCCGCATCAGCAGGATCGGGTTCTTGTCTATATTTCATATCTGAACCTCTACCCGTGCACCTAGATTCGAGTCCCTCTCCGTCTAAAGACAGAGAGTCCGAGAGGCTCGTGTTCGCGCAAATCTCTGGGTATTTACCCAAGTAATCTCAACAGAGGCGCAATGTGACACGTCGAGTTTAACGTTGCCCTGAGACATAGCCTCATCTTTCCATTCCGTAGAGAGCCGAACTCTGGGTTTTAACCAAATTCTCCCAACTAAGGCGAGAAGCGACACTAGGTCCGTTTTTAACGTAGGACAACCCGAGCGCGTACACTCGGATACAAATCCCCAGCTCTTGCTGAGAGCTTGTCGGTTCTTCTCAGTCGAATCTCCATCCGTAGACGGAGCCCCGACTGAGTCGCTCTCTGCCCGAAGAAAGAGATCTTGTCTGACAGCTTAGAATTCGCGTTAAACTGCCATCACCACAAACGTCGGGATATGACATAAGGTCAGTTTTTAATGTGGGGGATTCCAAGCGCGTAAGCTCGCGCAAAAATTCCTAGAGCCAGCAGTAACAGGATCTATTTTTGCCTACTTTTCCCAAGACGCGACTCTGCTCGTAATCATAGCCGCATCTGAGTTCCTCGGACAGAAATTCTGTCGAAGTTGAGTTCACGTGGAACTCTAAGTATTTGCCCTAAGTCTCGCTGTAAGACGGGATGTGATATTCAGGTCTGACTTTAATCCGAGCATGGACATTCGAGCCTAGGGTAAAAATTTCACCAGCTCCCGCATACGTAGAATAGGGTACCAAGCCTGTCTTTTCTTCTCAGATGAGTCTCTGTCAGTAGACAGATCGACGATTGAGTTGAACTCTGCCCGAAGGCAGAGAGCTTGTCCGTCTCTCTTAGCCGAGTCCCAGTCCATAGAGCGAGCCCCGACTGTGTCGTTCTCTGCCCGAAGACAGAGAGCTTATCTGACAGATTAGAGTTTGAATAGAACTCTGGGTATTTACCCTGAGACCCCCTCCCCATCAGACAGAATGTAACATAAGGTTGGTTTATATGTTGGGAACTAGAGCGCGGACACTCGGGTCAAGGGTCAAAATTTGTCCAGTTTCTCATATACGGGATCAGGCCTTAAGGCTGTCTTTTCTTTTTAGTCGCCTCTCCGTCCATAGACGGAGCCTGACTGAGTTGAACGCAGCCAGTGAGCATGTCTGACACATTCAAGTTCGCTCGGAACTCTTTGGGTTTTTTATTTAAGGCGTCTTGCCTTGTTCATTTGGTTTACCGAAACTGTTTTTTTAACTTCATACATCTCTCCTTTTGAGACATTTTATTTTCTTAAATATTTTATTTTATTTTTTTAATATTTTCGCTCCTCTTTCTTGCGAGTTCTCTATGTACTGAACTTCGTATACCCGAGTCGTAAAATCAACACAAACAAATTTTATTATTATTTTTCTCTACATAGCACAACAGATGCTTGTCCATATATATGTTTGCAATAGATATCTATAGGTTAAGTACCTCTACTAAATCACGAAAAAAACTGCATAGTTACTTTTAAACTCTATTTTGTTTAAATAAAAAGTATTCTTGAAACTTTTATTTTATTTTTTGATTGAAAGTTAAATGATTACATTTACTATTTCCAGTCAGCAAAATACTCTCTGGTTTATTTCAAACAGAAATTATATTGATTGAAATATAAAAGTTTGAGATTTTTTTCAATTTTTGAATTTTGCAGCCATTTTTGGCATTGGCACATTTGTAAATAAAAGTTAATTCTCGGTTTCAAAAATCTTACTAAAATTAAATATACATCTGTAATACATTATTTTTGGAAAATTAGCAAATTTTTTGTTAAATTAAACTGATTTACACAATTATGACTTATTTAAAATAAAAAATGATTTATTTTCCCAAATGAGTCCTGCGTTAACTAACAACATTTTAAACCACGACACTGAGATTTATTAAAATTTCATGGATTTACGTAGAGTGAGGGGTAGCAGAGTTAAAAAAGTTTTTTTTACCGAGATTTTAAAAAATAATAATTTAAATAATAATTTCATTTATTTGTGAATAAGCACTGAAAGTTTAATTAAAATTCGACAATTATTTTATTTTTGCGAGAATTTCTAAATTAATGTGTTTATCAACGGAAAAAGTGGGTGTGTCAATCGTAACGTTTTGGTTATCTGCTAACTCAAATCGAAACAAGATTTTCTGCCAACATTTCGAACATGTTAGAAGGGATTAAAAAATTAAAAAGAATGATTCAAAATTACATTGATTTTTCCTCTTAATAATAATTTAAATATTTTGATGAAAACGTTTGTTTATTAAGTTTCGGGCCTTTTATTTATTCATGATGTGCTGTTTTTTAGCAATTTAGTAGAGGTATCTACTATAGGTAAATGGGCTTGAAACTTTCCTATTCCCTGTTTATTCCATCATGTGTGACAAAATCTTCGTCTTTTTTCGTCAGATTCATGCACTTTCAACGAATTCCATTCAGCATATTTGCCGTTTCTTTCAAGCAAATTTCTCCTGGTTTTCTCGATAATACAAAGTTACAGCCTTTTTCATGCTCTTCTGGTGCTTTCTCAACAAAAGTCTTGTTTTATTCTTGTCTTCCAAGTCATTGCATTCGTCTCTGCAAACTTGCTCCCATCTTCTAAAATAAGCAGAAAAGTTAATTCCATCGTCTGAATTGTATACGAATTTATCTATGACACTTGCCCCCGCATGGGGAGTGAAAACAATTGGGTAATTTTCCGTTTTCTTACGAGTTATTTCAATTAAATTTTCTTTTTGTTTCTGAAGTTCCAGCAACTGTGACTGTTGCTGCAGTTTTACCACGTGGGCTAATAATTCGGCCATATTTTTAAGAATATCTGTTTTTGTCGTTACGCACAGCAAAGAAAAAAATTATACCAATATGGTTCTGATTTTTCATCAGCACTTTAAAAAAAAAAAAAATTTCATATTCCCTATAAGATTTGATTCCTCGTCGCCACTGTTATAACTCACTACTAACGGTTTTAATATTATGTCTCTGTACAAATCCCAAGACCCACATGAGATAGAGGGTTTCAGAGCGTGAGGATATGTAAGGAAGGTAACGGTAGAAGAAGATTGTAGTGATCGGGGTAAGCATCTTCTTGGGAGTCGGGTCCACAAAGAAGCAGTCCAAGAAAAGAATCTGTTCCCAATGAACTTATCACTCACCGAAGGCATACGAAGGAAATGAAGAACATTCGTTACAATTTGTATAATATGACGGGTCTTAGTCGTGAAGGTTAGAACAAGTAGGACAAACGAATGTAGTTTGTCGGAAGATTTCCCATTGAATTAACAGTAGAGGAAGTAGAAGCTTCAAGGGACGGAAGAATAATTCGTCATCAACAAGGATGCTGTCCATGCCCAGTACTTCATTTTTGGCCTGATCTGGCTCTTGTTAATGTCAGCCGTGGATATGCGTTCTAGTGCAGTGGTTATCGACTCGGAACGACAAATCGTGGAGCCGAATTCGAATTCCAGTTGAATTTCTTGCATTCACTTAAGCACAAATACCCCTGAGAAAGGTGTTAATCCGTCTCTTCCCTCCAGTTATAGGTTAAATAATATCATGGATTGGGTTCTATAGCATTGGCTAGCAACCAGTCTACCGCAGAATGTACTGGCAATCTACTGCGGGATAATCTTCTGCCCGATTAGTCATGTCTTGAAAGAGACATTATCGTCCAAAGCGTGTATCACGTATGACACTTAACTGACTGACTGAAATGTCAGTCAGTCAGTTAAGTGCCATACGTGATACACAAAAGAAGACTAGGCAGAAGATTACCCCGCAGTAGGTTGCCATTACTTTCTGCGGTAGACTAGTTCTATACCCAATCTGTCCTGTTATTTAACCCATAACTGGAAGGAAGAGACGGATTAATACCTTTCCTAAGGGTATTCGCGCGTAAGTGAATGAAACGAATTCAACTTAAATTCGAACTCGTCTCTGATTTCTCGCTCCGAGCCGATATCCACTGCACCACAACGCACATTTTGTAAATGTAGAAGATAGAAAAAATCTTGTACTTACTTGAAGCGATACAGGGAACTGACAATTTTTTTATCCCAGCATATTTAGCGATGAGTCGTATAACGAGTTCCACTAGGTTGATTTTGTTTCAATAGGTGCGGGACCTACCTGTGGGAAAACTTGTTCATCGCGATCCGTGAAAGTTCTGGTTTTACTCGGTAATTTTCGAGACATTGAATGTGACCAGCCAGTTTTTCCCCTAAACTACGGTCAGGTCAGAAGAGAGATCAGCTGCCAAGCTCTGGTCAGTGAGGGTTTTGGTGTTGCATCCATATACCTCTGTATCATTAGCATAGATATTTACAAATGATTGGGGCATTCTCTTATGTATGTAAAATAGAAAGAGATTTGGGCCGATAAGCGAACACTGGGGCACGGCTGCTTTGATCACTTGGCTCTCAGAGGACTGGTTCTTTATAACCATCCTCATGGTATCAGAGGAGAAGGACATATGTGGTTGTATCTATACTAGGAGACAGCGGGAGGGACAAATTTGGTGGTGCAGCATTTCGATACGTGGGGGCCTTAGCCCGTCTATCGAATTTGGGGTGTGGGAATCATAACGACGTTTCAAAGTTACCGCAGTTCTCTGCCGACTTCGCGCCGTTTTGACCTGATATCCAAAGCTTAGGCAAAGGCAATCCGTCACTGTCAAAGCGCCACACTAATGAGGTATTCTGACCAATCGCTGACTATCCTGGCCCAAACTCTGCATTCTGTAACAAGTCAGTCAGTTTAGGTGCCATACGTGATACACGCTTGGGCGATCATGTCTCTAAAGAGACATGACTGACTGGGCAGAAGATTATCCCGCAGTAGGTTGCCATTGCTTTCTGCAGTAGAGTGGTTGCCGACCAAGGCTATAGAACCCAATCTGTCCTGCTATTTAACCCATAACTGGAAGGAAGAGACGGATTAGAAGATTATCCCGCAATAGGTTGCCATTGCTTTCTGCAGTAGAGTGGTTGCCGACCAAGGCTATAGAACCCAATCTGTCCTGCTATTTAACCCATAACTGGAAGGAAGAGACGGATTAATACTTTTCCCAAGGGTATTTGCGCGTAAGTGAATACAATGGATTCAGCTAGAATTCGAACTCGGCTCCCCGGTTTCTCGTTCCGAGCCGATATCCACTGTACCACAACAAGGATATTTATAATCGCTTTCGAGTGTTGTCGGATTCCAAACAAAAAGTTGGAAAGAAACGCCCGAAAAGGTAATTATGCAGAATTTAAACAACATATAGGGGGACAATCATGGCTTTTTTAAATAATCATTTTACCCTAAGAAAGGTAGGGCTGCCACTGGTGAGATAAAAAGATAAGGTACAGGGGATATTGAAGATATGATAAGAGATGAATAGGGATCAAGTCGATAGAAGATGGAAATTGACGTTGCATTAAACTTTTGGAGGTTGAAGCTATCAGTCAAAAAAGAAAATGGAAGGAAGTTCTACAAAAGTGAAGTGCGAGAAAAGAAACTATTATAGTAGAAGAGACGGTTACATTTAACTATTTTGATGATAAAAGGGTGGGACCTTGATGCCAGTATATGTGGTCAGGGTACCAGGGAAAAAGCTCGTTAGAGCAGTTGCCATAAAAAATATTGGTAAAATAGTCAGAAGACACGTCACGTCGGTGAGAAATTGACTGAAAGTGATCTGCTAAGTCAGGAACGATTATATTGCAGACCCTCCTTCAGATTTTGTCGATAACGTTAAGAAGAAAAGATCCTGGGCAGGACATTAAACTGCATCCGGCAGCAAGGACTCTGATTGGGAGGTTGTGAGGAGCATGGAACAACCTTTTAATTGTTGTTGTCCATAGGTCTACTCTGATCCGGAGTAGTAGCACCTGTTAGGGGTTCCAGCTATGGGCAAATAACCCTTCAAACTGGGGCCAAAACACTATGAAAGTATGGAAATACACTTTTATAGAAATATATACATAAAAATATGCATTTATAGAAAAATATACATTTTTGAAAAAAAATATTACTAACAATACATTTTTTAAGAAAAATTATTCTAAGCAAAACATTCTTGCTTTCCTGACGGCTACAACCTCCAGAAATTTAAATGCAAAGTTAATACTCATCTACTGACCACTGGCCTCTAGCTCTCTCCCCTACCCTGTATAACCTTCCCTTTCTCTCCACCTATGTATCTGTCATCGCACCTGCTTTCTCAGCTTTCTATTGTTCCTTTCTAACTAGGTTGTACTCCTCACTCTTTTCTAATTAATCTTTTTACATTTATGTAACCCCCTGCACATCAGTGGCGTTTCTGCCTTGTTCGGGGTGAAATGATTAAAAAAACAAAAAAAAAACAAACAAAAAAAACTAGAAGATATTTTCAATTTTCTAAAATAAAAGAGAATAAAAACTAAAAAAATTCATTAAAATCTAACTAAATCAACCCTCTTACTGAAATCGAAAACAAAAAAAAACCCTTAAAACCTTAAAGCCCCACCATTTTGCATGGAATAACTCACAGAGGTTGATGCGCCATTAAACAAAACTCGAATCAAATCAAATTAAGAAGAATAGCAGGAGAATCCGACCTGATATGGCAACAGTATTCAATGTACGGGCGGATGGTAGGTTTGTGGTGGGCTTTGCCTGAGTGAAGCAGAAAGATTCAAATAAAGCCACCGCAGCAGAACAACGACCAACTTTTTTTTTTTTTTTAATCATTTCACCCCGAGCAAGGCAGAAACGCCACTGATGTGCAGGGGGTTACATAAATGTAAAAAGATTAATTAGAAAAGAGTGAGGAGTACAAGCTAGTTAGAAAGGAACAATAGAAAGCTGAGAAAGCAGGTGCAATGACAGATACATAGGTGAAGAGAAAGGGAAGGATATACAGGGGAGGGGAGAGAGCTAGAGGCCAGTGGTTAGTAGGTGAGTATTAACTTTGCTTTTAAATTTCTGGAGGTTGTAGCCGTCAGGAAAGCAAGAATACGGGAGTGAGTTCCACAGGCGGGAAGTGCGAGAGAGGAAGCTGCAGGAGTAGAATTGTCGTCTGCGTTTGGCTAACCTGACTGTGAATGGGTGGGACCCAGTTGCCAGTCTGGTTGAACGGGTAAACACCTGTTGAGGAGGCAAAATGTCATTAAATGTTGTCAAAAATAGTCATTAGATTGAAATAAATCTGATGATAACAAATTACCATAATTCGTCTGGTTAAATGATCCACATCCGTTCAATGCAACGCTCTTTCAATGTTACATTCTGATGGTCATACTCGACAACGACCTAGCACACACACACATATATATATATATATATATATATATATATATATATATATTGTAGAGTTATTTTTCGCAGTGGAGGGTAGTATTTGGTCTTAATAGGTTCGACGTACAAAACGTTAGGAACTTGATATGTATTACGCAGTCTAATCTTGCCAGGTCGCTGACTACTTTCGTATTCGACTAACTGTCGATGGGAGAGTTTATTCGCTATAGAATAGCTGTGTTTCACCATAACAATATATCACACATTGAAACAAATAATTTCAATATGTCGGTTGTTAAAACCATTAAGTTAATCTTCAGAATTTTCCGTAACATTCTATGTTTACATTTGTTGACTTTAGGATAAATTTCAAAGCAGAGATGGCTATTTGCGTAGAATCGAAAAGTGTGTTATATAGGGTTGATTTGACTACGTTTGGACTGTGGTATCATTTGTGGTCGAGTGGTTTCAGACGCACCAGATCAATTGGTGGCTTCCCCTATGTTGATAGGGGTCGCATGTTCGAATCCTGCCGAATGACGCACATTTTCATACAAAAATTCATCGTAACTAATCAGGCCTGTAGAAATAAATATACTGCTTGATTAAAAACAGAATATCTACTCAAATACGAGTATCGATTAAAAATTATTTTATATATGTATATGTAAGCATTATACGTTCTGTAGATTCCTTGTTATGTATCCTTAATGTTGTCAGGCTAACAGTCTAACAACATTCTTCTTCTTCTATGTGCCTTTTCTTTTCAAGACGTAGGCGATCATGGCTTTCTACGTAGCCCTTTTCCTGGTGGCTCTTAGCACGTTTTCTCCTGTAACATCTTGCAGCCCCCGTTCTGTCATCCACCTGCTCAGGCCCTTCAAATATGTTATTCGCTGCTTTCCTCTGTCTCTTTTCCCCTCTATCTGGCCTGTTAGTATCAGGTTCTCTAAGCCCTCCTTTCTCATTTCATGTCTCAGGAACTTTAGTTGTCTCTTCCTGATGCTCAATATTAATTTCCTTTTCATTTCCATCCTTTCCAACACCTCATTATTGCTCACATGCTCGGTTCACGATATCCGCAGCATCCTTCTGTAGAACCAAATTACAGCTGCTTCAAGTTTTCCCTTCATCTTTGTTGATATTTTCCATCATTCACTGCCATATTGAAGAACTGACATCACATAACAATCCAGTACTCTCTTCTTTGTTTCTAGTGAAATTTTCCTGTGTCTTAATACTTTACTTAGCTTCTGGAACGCGTCCTTCGCCATGCCAATTCGCCTTCGGATCTCTGTGTTGCACTTTCCGTCTTCGGTTAGAACACTTTTCAGTTATTTAGATTTTTGTACCTGCTGGATTTTAACATCCCCCACCTGTATTTGGCACTTTAGGGTGCACTTTTTTCTGTAGGATACATAAGATTTTTAAAGCGTGGTGGGCTTTTTAGCCCCAAATCCAACATGTTTTGAATCCAGAGTTGTTCTTTTTCTGACAACTAACGCCAGATGACCCAATCTTCTAAGCAATTAACCCCCTAGCTATGCATGGAAGAGAAGAGATGGTGAGAAAACGAACACAATGTCCTTGGCTGGAATTTGACACTCAAAATGCAACTTTCCACGCAGATAACCGGTGCGTTAGGCATACCGACACTCATTGGCAAACAGCAAGATCATTGAGAACCGAGATGGATTCAGATATTTTTAGCAAAAATAAAAGTGTTGCTCTCCTAACTATTAACTTAGTCGAGTAGTCTTTGAGGATTGTTGCAAGTGTCTCGGTTGTCTGTCTGTCTGACTTTCCTGCAGCGAATGAAGTGAGTTTGTCATTTTCAGTAAACAATATCGACTGGGCCAGTGAATAGCATTTTGCTCGCCTAACCCGTTACCACAAACCTCTCCTACTTTTCTATTATTTCAATCCTTTAAAAAATTTAATAACATTGTACCAGTCGCCATTGGTTCTTTTCTTTTCGTTGTCTTGTTTGTGCAAAAAGATCTATGTGGAAGAATCGAATTAAGGCAAAAATCGAATATCATTAACCGGAATAGGATAAAAAAAGGAAAAAAAATATCTTGCTTTTTTTTAGACTTGGAGTTAAGCCCAATAGTAAGAGCAACAAATGAAGTAACTAAAGTAAATATTTTAGGCTTAAGACAAAAAGGTTTCCTAGGCAGTTGTGTTGATGCTACCTGCCTTCATGCTGCGTTCACAAACACTTTTCTAACGAAGGACTGCTCATTTCGCAGGTCTAGATCTAGTAGCAAGTTCTTCGTTCTGTATTTCTTAAGGTTCACAGCAGTCCTGCATGCAACTGACATGGCTTAGCCCAGCGGTTCTGAAACTAGGGATTGCGGCCCCTAGGGAACCGGGAAGGGGTTTCGAGATGACCATGAATAGGCCACTCAATTGGAATTATTGGCTATTTGAGATTGTTACCAAGTCATAATGGCAGCTTTGTTGTTGAAAAGGGAGATTATATCTTTTCATATCCAACTCTTCCTTATTTACCTCCTTTTTTTCTTTTGTATGCATTATTTTTATTTCTTGAGTTACCTCCCTTAATTCTATTTTGGCCCTTGCTTATGTTTTAGTTATGTAATAAGGGGAAAAGCCGTTACAAAGGTACGCTAATCTATATGAAGAAGAAGAAGGTATTCGTGTTTTACAGTTTGAGTGATTTTATTTGAGTTGCTTTGACTGGAGGTGAGGTGAATTGTGGGATCGTATTTGAATTGCTTTGATTACAGGTGTAACAGTGATTCCAAAGTATAACCAGCATCACTAGATTAAATAGAGGGAGTTCAGATGGTAAAATTTTTGAAAATTTTTAAAATCTTCACTTTGTGGAACTGGCTATAATACTCATACACCATTTGCATCAGTGATGTGGCTGTGCCAAAAAATCTTCCTACCCTGAAATTTAAAACAAAATGAATATAATTTTTCAGTAGGATTTATATACTTTTTAAGGTTTCATTGAAATTTTATTTACGTTTCGTCGCTGATAAATGGCCTTCCAGACCGTGGCTTATCATGGACAGAGCCTGTCGCTTTAAATTAAAAATTGTCTAAATCAGCGGTTCTCAAACTAGAGTCTGCAGTATCCTAGGAGGCCGGGAAGGTATTTCAAGGGTACCACGAAGATGCTATTTGAGATTGTTATAATAGCAGCGTTGTTGTTGGAAAGGGAGATTATATCTTTTCATATCCAATTGGAGTAGATAGACTAAACTATCGCCCGGTTCACACTCCACCCACATCTATTGAACAGGTGAAGAGGCTCATCCCTTGTTTCCTGTTTAGGATGCGGTTTCCGGTTTTCCCTTTTCAAGTCTTTTCACTCTTTTATTTTTTTTTTTCCAATTGGAGTAGATAGACTAAACTATCGCCCGGTTCACACTCCACCCACATCTATTGAACAGGTGAAGAGGCTCATCCCTTGTTTCCTGTTTAGGATGTGGTTTCCGGCTTTCTCTTTTCCATTCTTTTTACCCTTACGTAGCCCCCTGCGCATCAGTGGCATTACCGCCTTGCTTGGGGTGATATGATTAAAAAAATAAAACTCTCCCTTATTTACCTACTTTTTCCTTTTGTATGCATTATTTGTATTTCTTGATTTATCTCCCTTAGTTCTATTTTGGCCCTTGCTTGTGTTTTAATTATGTGTGGGGAATAAATATTTGTTTGCCAAAAATGTTTTCTTTCAGTAGCTTATATGTTAACTGTAGTTAATATAAACGGGTCTGCGATATATTATAAAGAGACCGCGATGCAAAAAATCCTAAAATAGTTTGAGAACCACTACATTCAGTGTAAGTGTAGAATGCTTTTGTTTAGAACACGATCTTGCCGAGTGGCCTGTCAACCTCATTCACTTTCTCACCAACGTGACGTGGCTTCCCTCTGTATTTTCTACAAATATTTCATGACAGCTGCCGTGACAAGCTTTTTTACCTTGGTGCCTTGACAACATGAATTTAAGAGTGCTACTAGATTGGTATTGAGGTCCCACCCTTTTACCTTTGAAATAGTTAAATGTAACAACCATTTTTACACCAACAGTTACTTCCCTGACACTTCACACCTTTAGAACTCACTTCTGTTTACTTGCTTCCATGATAGCTACAATCTCCAAAAATTTAAATGCAACGTCGATTGCCATCTTCTATCTTCTTAAATTCCATTTATCTGTTACCAACAAAAATACGTTTTTGAAGTAAAATGTTACCAACAAAAATATATCTTTAAAGATATTACCAGCAATACATCTGACTCTCAAAGAAACCCACTTTACAAAGAAAGCATGTATATGCTTTTTTACCTGGTTCCCCGACCAGATGAATTTAAGCGTGCAACTAGATTGGCATCTAGGTCCCACCCTTTTACCGTTGAAATAGTTAACATATCAGAAGGCCGTGCATTCACCATTTTGCATCAATATTTGTCAATGAGAAGGCTGTGTTCAAAGTGGGTGCCGCGTTTGCTCACAGTCGATCAAAAACAACAATACGTCGACAATCCAGAGCGTTGTTTGCAACTGTTTCAACGCAACAAGAAGGAGTTTTTGCGTAAATATGTGACAATGAATGAAACATAAATACATCACTTCACCCCGGAGTCAAACTGGCAATTAGCTAAGTGGTCAGCAGCAGATGAAAGCAGTTCAAAGCGACCAAAGACGCAAACATCAGCAGGCAAGTTTTTCGCCTCCGTATTTTAGAATGCGCAAGGTATTTTGTTCATCGATTACCTCGAGAAAGGAAGAACCATCAATAGCGAATATTATATAGCATTATTGGTGCGTTTGAAGAAAGAAGCCGCTAAGTGGTCAGCAGCAGATGAAAGCAGTTCAAAGCGACCAAAGACGCAAACATCAGCAGGCAAGTTTTTCGCCTCCGTATTTTAGAATGCGCAAGGTATTTTGTTCATCGATTACCTCGAGCATTGGAATTAGTCTATCATCCTAGAAGGAGACTATGTTGATGAATAAAGCCGAATTCTGCCTATAAGTTGTTGTTTTATTAGTTAGGCCTGGGATTTATTGATATGATATTAAGACTTAACAGAATCCGTCAATTGAATTTGAGTGTACTTAGCGCCTCGTAGCCAGTAAGTTTCTTATTTTCTTTTGTTATGTAGACCTAGTCTAGAGTTGTTAAAGCCTCTTTGTAGGGAGATACATCTGTGGAAACATGTGCTGAGACATATTTCATGAGGAAGTGCAGCTTATTAGAAATTTCGTCGCAGTAGGTACTTAACAAGTTTATGAACGTTCTTCTTCAGTGATTATATTCTAGTTCGGCGTCAGACGCGTTGCGGCCAATAATAAGTTTGTCGAGACAGAGTAGATTAACCATTATTAAAAAAAAATATCTAACAACGAGGGCTCATTAAATTTTTAAAATTTTAAACCTTAAAATTAAATTAATTAAATTATGTTAATTTTATTTAAAAATATTTATTTTATTTTATTTATATTTTATAAATATTTTATAAATATTTTATATATTTTATTTATATATTTTATTTCATTTATCAGATTTAAATTATGTTCAATTTTATTTAAGTTCCTTCTGATATACCAGTAGTATTTAGTCTTCATTCGTTTATCCCACCGTCTCTGGTAGCGCTCTACCATTGTTTCGGTCTCCTGATGGAATCGTTCTTGTTAATCATCATTCACATTGTCGCAATTAACCTTTTTACTTATATTAGCGTATGACTAACAAAGTGTATTACTGATAAAGTGTATTACTGATAAAGTGTATTACTGATAAAGTGTATTACTGACAAAGTGTATTACTGATAAAGTGTATTACTAACAAAGTGTATTACTGATAAATTTATTACTGATAAAGTGTATTACTAAGAAAGTGTATTACTAACAAAGTGTATTACAGATAAAGTGTATTACTAAGAAAGTGTATTACTAACAATGTGTATTACTGATAAAGTGTATTACTAACAAAGTGTATTACTGATAAAGTGTATTACTAAGAAAGTGTATTACTAACAAAGTGTATTACTGATAAAGTGTATTACTAAGAAAGTGTATTACTGATAAAGTGTATTACTGATAAAGTGTATTACTAACAAAGTGTATTACTGATAAAGTGTATTACTAAGAAAGTGTATTACTAACAAAGTGTATTACTGATAAAGTGTATTACTAACAAAGTGTATGACTGATAAAGTGTATTACTAAGAAAGTGTATTACTAACAAAGTGTATTACTGATAAACTGTATTACTAACAAAGTGTATTACTAACAAAGTGTATTACTTATAAAGTGTATTACTGATAAAG
>JBBBDQ010000308.1:1240000-1270000 GCA_037127315.1 Ascarosepion bandense
CATGCAACGTCAATTGCTATCTTCTATCCTCTTGAGTTTCATTCATGTTTTATTCTTCCAAAAATACACTCTGCACCCAGTCTGTTCTCTTCCATGATAGCTACAATCTCCAAAGGTTTAAATGCAACATCAATTCCCATCTTCCCTCCTCTTGAGTCTTATTCATCTTTTATTTTTCCTAAAATACACTCTGTACCCAATCTTTTCTCTTCCCTGATAGCTACAATCTCCAAAAGTTTAAATGCAACGTCAATTGACATCTTCTATGCTCTTGAATCTCATTCATCTTTTATTCTTTCTAAAATACACTCTGTATCCAATCTTTTCTCTTCCCTGATAGCTACAATCTCCAAAAGTTTAAATGCAACATCAGTTCCCATCTTCTATCCTCTTGAGTCTCATTCATCTTTTATTCTTCTTAAAATACACTTTGTACCCAGTCTTTTCTTTTCCCTGATTGTTACACTCTTCAAAAGTTAAAATGCAACGTCAGTTGTCATCATCTATCTCCTTGATTTCCATCCATGTCTTATCCTTTTTTTTTATATCCTCTGCATTTTTTTCTCACACTGTAACTCCCTGCGCGCCAGTGGCAGTCCTGCCTTACCTGGGGTGAAATGATTATAATCAAGTATGTGTAAGTAAGTCGACACATCTTGCAAATTTTTAAAATTCAAACAATCTCGTCAAAGACGAAGGAGAGACTTAAGCAACAGAAATGTGGATATACAATAGGATGATGAGGATACCACGGACCAGATATTGAGCAGCAACGAGGTTTCGGAGAGGATGGAAACGAAAAGAAAACTGATTCTTCACATCAGGAAAAGACAGCAGAAGTTCCTTGGTCGTGAAATGAGGAAGGAGGACCTGGAGAATCTGAGGCTCACAGGGCAGATAGAGGGAAACATATACCGGGGAAAGCAAGGCGTGATATACTTGATGAGCTTGAGCAAATGGATGGCAGAGGAGGGTTTGCAGGTGTAAAAAAGAGAAAGATGTTAAGAGCGACAAGGGATAGGGAGATGCGGAAGGCCATGCTCGCCTACTTTCTGAAGGGACACGGTACAGAAGAGAAGAAGAGTTAACCCATAGTTGTGTGGTGAGGAGAAGAATTCATGCTTTTACGAAGGCTCACGTTGTGGTGCAGTGGATATCGGCTCGGAAGAAGAAATCAGAGAGCCGAGTTTGAATTATAGTCAAATTCGTTGGATTCACATACGCACAAAAACCTTTTGGAAAGGTATTAATCCTTCTCTTCTCTCTCTAGCTATCGGTTAAATAGCATGTCAGACTGAGTAGCAACCAGTTTATTGCAGAAAGTAATGGCAACCTACTGCGGGAAAATCTTCTCCTCAGTCAGTCCTGTCTCTTTTGAGACATGAACGTCCAAGCGTGTATAGTACTTAACTGACTAACTGAATATAATAATTGGGAATACAAGTAATGTTTCTACTGGGCATAAAGTGGGGAGCAACTTTTATACTATTTACATTTATTCAGACTATTGTCCTCATTTTTGTTGTCATTTGTATGATGATTAGGCCGTTGTACGCTCCGGCCTTCTTCAGAGGCTAGAAATTTCGAATCGAACCGTTTATTACAATC
Organism: Ascarosepion bandense; assembly: GCA_037127315.1. Taxonomy (NCBI): domain Eukaryota; kingdom Metazoa; phylum Mollusca; class Cephalopoda; order Sepiida; family Sepiidae; genus Ascarosepion; species Ascarosepion bandense. The sequence goes on from JBBBDQ010000308.1 coordinate 1,241,609, forward strand.
ACTGGGGTACATCATTCTCATTCTTTGCGTAGAGCCTCTTTTGATAGGCATGAGTTATTTCCCTCTAACCCTCGAAGTTACTTGTTCACCACTATTGTAGCCTGGTATTGAACTCACAACTCTTTGTGTCAAGTCGCAGGAACTAACCAACGTTTATATCCATGGCCATGTGTCCCTTAAAACAATAGTCAGAATAATGTAAATAGTGTAAATACTACCTCATCTCAGGAATATAGACAAATAACTTTTATATTGTTATGAAGTAATAAACTGACCCCCACTAATTAATACTTACCAACATAATAATATTGGTCCTCCAGGTTTGTGGGGTTGGGTGCAGGGCTAACAACCCTGCCCCGTAAAAAACAGATTGTTACAGAAACAGCAACAAAAAGTTTCTGCCCTATGCACCATCTGGGTGTGATGCATAAATGATTATGATGAATATAATAATATATATTATCCCTTGTCCTTCCAATTTTGGGTTAAATACAGGAAGAATTGGGTTCTATAGCCTTGGTTAGCAACCGTTCTATCGCAGAAATTAATGGCAACCTACTGCGGGAAAATCTTCTGTTCAGTCAGTCATGTCTCGTTTGAGACATGATCGCCCAAGCGTGTATCACGTATGGTATTTAAGTGATTAGAATGATTTGCGCGTGAGTGAATATAATGAACCCGACTTGAATTGGAACTAGGCTCAATGATTAAAAATTTCGAAGCTGTTATCAACTCCATCACCGGAACATCAAAGCACCTGGTATTCTCAAGCGGTACTGACGAGGTTTTTAATTTTATTTTTTGAAGTATGAAATATTTAATCTATTAAAAAAGACTTAAATAATTAAATTAAACACTGGCACTTTTTTTTTTTTACATAATCTGTTTTTGTTTGAAAAAACACTTGTTTAAAAAATATTTCTTTTGTTTTAAAATTATGGGGAAAAATATTGAAATTTTTTTGTTGACCAAATGAATGTTTAAAACGTCGGAATTAAAATTAAATATAAAGGCTCATTATTATTTTTTAATAAAAACATATTTTAGTTGCGTTTGGCACGGGTGATTTGATTTCTGTGACGTAATTTTGTAACCATCTTAGATCTTAGTTGTTTTACGGAGCAAATGTAAACAATCGGCTACATTGGCCAAAAAGTGCGAAAGGGAAAATTGCTGAACTTAAACTCAAAAAGTATGTGTCGACCTGGCTTCCCTGTAGATATGTGTCTCTAGAAAGTTTGAATGGCGTAGCTTAAAAATGTAGGCGTGCATAGGGAACAGTCACACACAGACTCACAGATTGCCTTTTATATATAAATATATATATAGATTATGACGCCTACGTCGAGTTATCTAGTGTGGATTACGTGCTTGCCATTTTCAAGTACCTGTCCGTCTGTCGCTGCCAGCAACGAGTTTATTAGCAGTAATACGTTTAATAATTCTAAAAACAATGTAAAGACTTCAGTTGGGGCGATAAATCAACACATGAAAACATTTTATTACCTAAATTGGTTAGTATTATAAATTTGTCAGATTTCGGAATTTGACCTCTGAAGGTCAATGTGCTAATTAACTACTTTTGGAGATCATTATCACGGAATGACTTCAAGAGGGTAGTAACGCAAAATTGTGGCTATCTATCTATCTATCTATCTATCTATCTATCTATCTATCTATGTTTTTTTATCTATCTATTTATCTATCTATCTATTTATCTATGTTTTTTATCTATCTATCTATCTATCTATCTATCTATCTATCTATGTTTTTATCTATCTATCTGTCTATCTATCTATGTTTTTTATCTATCTATTTATCTATCTATTTATCTATGTTTTTTTTATCTATCTATCTATCTATCTATCTATCTATCTATCTATCTATCTATCTATCTATCTATGTTTTTATCTATCTATATATCAATTTCTTCCTTATCTATTTGCCAATAGAAGAAGAAGAAGAAGAAGAAGAAGAAGAAGAAGAAGAAGAAGAAGAAGAAGTTAACATAATGAAAAAGTGCGTGAGATACCATTGAGCTAAAAACCTCTCATCTGTCAGTCCAACAATTGAAACACCCGAAGCTATAATTCTTCTTGAAATATTATTGATCACTTTAAGAGCAAGGATACAGTTTGTGACAGGAACCTATATTTACGTAAGACTATGGTTGCGCGTGGGATTTCTTTGTTTCTGTTTAGAGATCAGGGAATGCCTCTACAGAAAGTCGACGGTCAAAGTAAAGTTGAAACAGAATCAAGAAATAAAATTTGGACTTTTGCTTCTGTGAGCAGCATCACCTGTGGTCGTCTGTTATTCTCAAGAATACGGATTATGATGTCCACATGACGAAATCCACAGGAGAAGACGGAATTTTATCTCAGGAAATACTTCCTGCGGCTTGTCCGAGAAGATGGTAGAGGGTCGTGTGATAGCAGATAAGCAAGGCTGATACGAAGAGGCAAGTGTAGCGTCTCTATCTATTTCCTTCCTTTCTCGCTCCCTCGGTCTTTTCCCATCTCTCAAACAAATCTCAAACCATGGTGAGAAGTTACCTGTTTCTGAATAGGTTGTCAGTCCTCATTAAGAACGGAAGTGTTTTATTGTTGTTATGGGGAAACACACCTATTCCTCAGATAATGGACACTCCCTCCTATATTAATAAGAGTTCTTGGGAAGTTCATAGGAGTTCTTTAGACTTCTATTGGAGTTCAGTAGAACTAATAGGCAGTTGGTATTAGTCGGCAGTTAGCCGAATACCAGTTATGGGCTAAATAACAGGACATATTGGGTTCTATAGCCTTGGCTGGCAACCAGTCTACTGTAGAAAGTAATGGCAACCTACTGTAGGATAATCTTCTGCCCAGTCAGTTATGTCTCTTTCGAGACATGATCGCCCAAGTGTGTATCTCGTATGACATTCAATTGACTGAAGTAAGGAAGGATTGAAAAAGAAAAAGAATACAAAATGAGAAAGTTGAGATAACGAGAGAAGGGAGAAGGAGAAATGAAGAGAGAAAAATGTTAACAGACACGATATATACTCATTCGGTTAAGTGGCATAAATGATACAAGTTTGGGCGATCATGTCTCTCTCGATACATGACTGATAATCCAGAAGATTTTCTCGCATTAGGTTTTAATTTATTTATGCAACGGACTGGTTGTTAACCTTTGTTATAGAACCCGATCTGCCCTGCTATCAAACGCATGAATGGAAGGAGAATGTATGGATTATTTGCGCGCAAGTGAACGCAAGAAATTCAACTGGGATTCGAACTCGTCTTAGCGATTTCACATTCCGAGCCGAGATTCATTGTCCCACAGCGCACATCCTATATACTACTCTTCTCTTATGGACTACTAGCAGTATAGCCGGGCCTTGCTCGGGTGTAATGAAAGCTTTAGAACTAATCCATGGTCTTGGAGCTCAGACTCTTTGGACGTTGGCACGAAAGACTAAAAAGCAATAGTTGTTTCCAGTTAAAACGAAACCGTAGACTGAAAGAAAAATGAATGGATGTAAGTCAAATTTTAATTTCTTGGTATCGATATCAAATAAGTTTTTTTCGTCGTAAACAGAATTTTGAAGGCTAAATAAGTCCTCTGAGTAAATGATATCGTGGCTGAGACTAAGAACTACAATTATACCTACTTAGAGTCAAACCCGAAGCAAAAACTCAAATAAAATGGCTGAAAAAAAATAGACATACAGGCAGATAAACAGACACACACACAAACATCTTGCCTTATATATATATATATACATTATCGATTTTCTGCACTATTGTAAGAACTGCAACCTTGAAACTTCTGAATATCGTTACTTATGTCTTTGTCTATGAGTGTATCAAATTTGAATAAAATCGGACCACTCCTTCTATAACCCGATTTTTTCGATTATCGATTTTCGATATTTATCGGGGGTTCCTCGACACAAAACCTAGCTAAGAACACTTGCAGACGCTTATAGTATAACTGTGTACATTTTCAAGAAAGTCGGTTCAGCCGTTTCTTAGTCTATAGGTAATTGACACACACACACACATACATACACACACACACACACAAAGTTCCATTTATAAATAAGTTTAGATAAGTTAAAATTTATATGTGACGAAAAAAGATTGGCAAAAACAACACGCACAGAGAGAGAGAGAGAGAGAGAGAGAGGGAGAAAGAAAGAGAGAGAGAGATTAAGTAAGAGTGAAAGTAAGAGAAAGAGTGTAAGAAAAATAGATAAATAGATATATAGATAGATAGCTTGAGAGAGAGAGAGAGAGAAAGAGGTATATAAAAAGAAAGACAGTGAGTGTGTGTGTGTGTGTGTGTGTGTGTGTGAGAGAGAGAGAGATACGGATGGAGAGAAACAGACAGAGAATAAGGGCCGCAGAAGGGATGCATAATGCAGCACGAGAGACAACGAAGAATGCGTGTGTGTTAGAGAGAGAGAGAGAGAGAGAGAGAGAGAGAGAGAGAGAGAGAGAAAGTGAAAAAAGCATAGAGAGGAATAAGTATATATATATATAGAGAGAGAGACAGGGAGTAACAGAAAGACAGACGCCAAAGGTGACAGAGAGAGGGAGAAAGAGAGTTGAAAAATTGAGATGTGGGTTCTTTGACTCCATTTGTAAATATTGTCGCCAAAACACACCATAAATGCTTGAGAATACCTTTGAAATAAAACAAGAAGATAAGTTGGTAAAATCATCGATGAGGGCCGAAGTTAAGAAGAAAAAGGGAAAGTGAAAGTGAAAGTAAAATAAAACATTAACTCCCTTCCTTGAGAAAATGCGCAGAGAAAAGCAAGATAAATTATAAAAAAACAAAAGCCGAGTTTAAAAAATGTATAGCTTAATGCACAATCTCGTATTTACTAGTCTGGTACATAATGAGGGAGTAGAAATGAACCACTAGTTGCTTGGATGATTTTATTTAGCGGTATATCAGCCTCTAGGAGTGATTTAACGCCGAAGTGTAAATATTTTGAAGATCATTTTATGATTTCAATTAAATATATTTTTAAACGCAATTGTATGCCTTCAACTATAGAATGTTTTGTTGGTTATTTTGCTATAAAATGTATTGATAATTCTACTATAAATTGTATTGTTCATTTTGCTTTAAAAAAGAATTGTTGGTAATATAAATATGTATTTTTGGTAATTTTTACAGAAGGATGCTGAGGATACCATGGACTGAGCACGTGAGCAACGATGAGGAGTTGGAAAGGATGCAAACGGAAGAAGAAGACAGATACTTAATATAAGGAAGAGACAAATGAGGTTCTTGGGACACATTATAAGGAATGAGAGAGAGAGAGAGAGAGAGAGAGAGAGAGAGAGAGAGACCTACTTGATAGGTCTGAGCAAATGGATGGCAGAGCGGATTTTGGGAGAGATACCAAGAAAAAAAGTATTGAGAGCGACAAGAGAAAGAGCCAAATGGAAGTCCATGATCGCCTACGTCCTGAAAGGGCACGGCACATGAAGAAGAAGGAGATATGTTATCGAGAAGAATGATTGATATGGTTGGTGTGATGATGTCCAGCAAATTCGAGCTTGCCCGCGACAATAATCAAAATGATGAAAAATAAAACCTAGTAAATGAGAACAAAGCAGAAAGAAAAAAAAAAATGAAAAAAAAAAAATGAAAAATAAATAAAACATAGAAAATGAATGAAAGAAAGTAAAAAAAAAAGAATGAAGTCAAAATTCATTCTTTTTATTCAGTAAGCACATTATGCTCTTTGCGGTCACAACGCTCTCTATCTCACAATTGTGGGGACACCTCGACGTGGTGTAGAAAATCAACTTTCTTATTGACTCGGGCGGGGAGGGCACCTCGATGTTGTATAATGGTTACCACGCTTGTCACGCTAAAACCTATTAAAACTGAGTATTGAGTTCGATCCTCACTGGGTACCCCATACTTTCGGCTTTGTGCCACATCTAAGCGGAGCTTAGAAAATCAACTATCTCACAATTGTGGTTCATCGTAGCCTTCATGGCAAACTAGCGCAATGGCTTGCCGGCTTTTTTCACCGAGGATGTTGAAATTACCCAGTTCCGCATCTTAGATTTGGATTCGTTACTTTTTTCTAACCTTTACTTAAAGAGACAGAACCTACAATCGCTGATACTTGGAATTCAGAGTCACCTAGACTGGTTGCCACTCAAGCTTATAGAAACCAGTCTGTCCTGCTATTTTACCCATAGAGGAAAAACAAGAGAGAGAGAGATATAATACGAAACAAAGAAAACATAAAGGAAAGGTAACAGAATAAGGAAGAAAGAGAGAAAAAAAATGAAGGAAGCACAAAGAAAAAAAAGGAAAGAAAGAAAATAAATAAATAAAGTTAACAAGATAAGAATGAAAGAAAACACAAGAGAAAAAAAAACTAAGAAATGAAAGAAGTACAAAGGAAAGAAAGGTAACGAAGAAAAAATTCAGCTAATAAAGAACGAAAAAAGAAGAAAAACAGAACGATAGAAAGAAAGAATAAAGTAACAAAGAAAGAAAGCAAGAAAGAAAGAAAAAAAGAAAAATAGAAATGTGACAGAGAAAGAAAGGTAAAAAATAAAAAGAAGGGACAACTGAAAGAAAAAAAAGAAAGAATGAAAGAATGAAAGAATGAAAGAAGGAAGTGCAATGGAAAAGAAAGATAGTTAAAGGCGAACGAAAGAAAGAAGATGGCACAGAAAAAAAGAAAGGAAGTTAATAAAATACAAAAGAAAACGCAAGAGAATGAAAGTAAGAAAGAATGAAAGAAAGAAAAGAATTACAAAAAAAACAAACAAAGGTAACAGAGTGCAAAAGGCAGGTAACAGAGTGAAAGAAATAAAAATAACAGAGAATGATAGAAAGAAAGATAACAGAGAAAGAAAAAAAGAAGAATAAGGTGACACAGAACGAAAAATAAAAAGGTAGCAGTGAAAGAAAAAAAAAGAACGCTAAAAGAATAAGATAAAAGAAAGTTAATAGAGAAAGAAAAATGAAAAATGACAGAGAAAGAAAAAAAAGAAAGGTACTCAGAAAGAAAAAAAGAAAGGTAACAGAAAAAAAGAAAAAAAAAGAAAGGTAAAAAAGAAAAAAAAGAAAGGTAAAGAGAAAGAAAAAAGAAAGTTAACAGAAAAAGAAAAAAAAAAGAAAGATAAAAGAGAAAGAAAAATGAGACAGAGAAAGAAAAAAAGAAAGGTACTCAGAAAGAAAAAAAATGAAAGGTAAAAGAGAAAAAAAAGAAAAAAGAAAATAAGGTGACACAGAACGAAAAATAAAAAGGTAGCAGAAAAGAAAGAAAAAAAAGAATGCTAAAAGAGTAAGATAAAAGAAAGAAAAGAAAGGTAAAAGAGAAAGAAAAATGAGACAGAGAAAGAAAAAAGAAAGGTGAAAAGAAAGAAAAAAGGTGACAGAAAGAAAAAAGAAAAGTAACAGTAAAAGAAACAAGAAAGATAAAAGAAAAAGAAGAAAAGAAGGTAAGAGAAAAAGAAAAAAGTAAGATAACAGTGAAAGAAAAAATGTGACAGCAACAAAAGGAAGGTAACAGAGAAAGAAAAAATATAACAAAGAAAAAAAAAGTAACAGAAAAAGAAAAAGAAAATAAGAAAGGTAACAGAGGAAGAAAAAAGGTAACAGGTAAAAAAAATGGTGACAGAGAAGAAAATAAGAAAAGTAACAAAGGAAAACTGAATACATGGTCATCAGCAAAATGTACAACTCAAAACGCCAAATACAGGTGGGGGACACCAGAATCAAGCAAGTACAAAAATTTAAATACCTAGGAAGTGTTCTAACAGGAAATGGAAAATGCGACACAGAGATCCGAAGGCGAATTGGTATGGCAAAGGACGCGTTCCAGAAGCTGAGTAAAGTACTAAGACACAGGAAAATTTCACTAGAAACAAAGAAAAGAGTGCTGGATTGCTATGTGATGTCAGTTCTTCAATACGGCAGTGAATGCCGGACAATATCATCGAAAATGAGAACAAAACTTGAAGCAGCGGAAATGTGGTTCTACAGAAGGATGCTGCGGATATCGTGAACTCATGAGATGTTGGAAAGAATGGCAACGAAAAGGAAATTAATACTGAGCACCAGAAAGAGATAAATGAAGTTCCTGGGACATGCAATGAGGAAGGAGAGCTTGGAGAACCTGATACTGACTGGCCAGATAGAAGGAAAAAGAGACAGAGGAAGGCAGCGGATAACATATTTGCAGGGCCTGATCAGTTGGATGACGGAACGGGGTTTGCGAGGTGTAACAGGAGCAAACATACTAAGAGCCACCAGTGATAGAGAGACGTGGAGAACCATGATCGTCTATGTCCTGAAGGGACAGGGCACATAGAAGAAGAAGAACAAAGAAAGAAAAAAAAAGAAATTTAACAAAGAAAGAAAACAAAAGAAAAGTGACAGAGAAGGAATGAATGGTACAAAATAAGGAAAAAATGCCAAGAAAAAGAAAGGAAGGAACGAAGTACAAAGGAAAGAACGATGACAGAGAAAGAAAGACAGGTAACCGAGAAAGAAATAAAAGAAAGAAAGAAGGGAAGAAAAAAAATGTAATAAAATAAGAAAGAAAGAACAAGAGAAAAGATGAAAGAAAGAAAGGAAAGAAGTACAAAGGAAAGAATAAGAACAGAGAAAGAAAGAAAGAAAGAAAGAAAGAAAGGTAAAAAAAAAGCAACCAACAAAGGAAGGAAGGAAAGAAGGAAGGAAGGAAGTACAAAGGAAAGAAATGTAACTTAGAAAGAAAGACAGGTAACAGAGAAGAAAAGAAAGAATGAAAAAGAAAGTTAACAGAGAAAGAAAGATAAAATAAAAATCAAAGAAAGAAAATTCTAAGAGAAAGAAAGAAAGAAAGAAAGAAAGAAAAAAAGGAAAGAAGCACAAAGGAAAGAAACGTTAACTGAATAAAGAAAGAAAGCACGAAAGAATAAATAACACACGAAAGAAAGAAAGAAAGAAAGAAAAAGCAACAGAATAAGAAAGAAAGAAAAAAGCAAGAAAGAAAGAAAGAAAGAAAGAAAAAGAAAGGAAAGAGAAATTAAGTACTGAAGAAAGAAAGGAAGGTGGCACAAAAGATGGACGGTAACAGAATACGATAGAAACCAAAAAATGGTAACACAGAACAAAAAAAACAAAAAGGTGACAAACAAAGAAAGAGAGAAAGGTAACATATAAAAAAAAATGAAAGGTGACCGAGAAAGAAAAAAAAAAGTAACAGTGAAAAAAAAGGAAAGGTGATAGAGAGAAAGAAATGTCATAGAGAAAAATGAAAGAAAGTAAAAAAGAAAGGAAGCAAAAAGAAGAGAACACTGAAGGAAAGTAAGAAAGAAAGCACGAAGGAAACAAAGAAAAAAGAAAATCATGGTGGAAAGCTAAATGGAAAGAAAGCAGAGAAACTATAAAAAAGGAGCCTCAAAAAAGATCTCTAAAGGAACCCGCGTTTCTTGCATTCAAATCACTTGTGACAGTCCGTGAGCAGTTTTTAAAACCTGCATGAAATGACTAAAGCGAGACAACAACAACAACAAAAAAAAAAATAAAAATAAAAAATAAAATAAAATAAAATAAAATAAAATAAAATAAAATACCTGATGCGAAATGGCGGAGATAAACGAACGTCAATAGCGAAAAAAAAAAAGGCTAAAAATTAAAAACAAGAAAAAAAAACACACAAGAAAGATTGGAACAGAATTATAACGAACAGCTGAAAGTTAAAATGAAAGTAAAGTATTATTGTCGCCATTTAAGACTCGGTGTTTTGGGGGTCCGAATAAAATTTGTGGTGACATTTGTCTTCAGACTGAGATACGAACTGCATGGATATTAAGCCGAACGTAAAAAAAGACAAAAAATGACAAACTATATAACTTCGTCTTTTAGCGAACTAAGTTTTATTTTACTGTTTTCACGAATTTCTTTCAAGTATCTTTCGTTGCTATTGTTACGATATTTTTTCGTTGTTTTAGTTTGTTGGGGGTCGAAGGAAAAGCAGGATTTTAGAGGCGGATTGTTTTTCTTGATGATTGCCAAAATGTCGTCTGATTTTGTTTGGGATTAGTTCATTCGTGCGATGAAAAATTGTTTACCGGAATCTTTGTGAAATTCCTGATAACAGAGAAGATATTTTCAGTAAGTTTTTGAGGCAATTCTCATAATAACCAGGAGAAATAAACGTAGATAAACGTGCTTTCCATATAATGATCTTGGGGAAATTATTTCTAACTGTGAATGCGAAAAAAAAAAAATCCATGGGTTGTATGAAAGTCTATGGTTATATAGTGTCAACAAACACGCAAATGTATTAACTATATCGCCATCAAAAAATAATATCCATTAGTAGAATGGACTGCGCAGTATTTTCGAAACAAAGCCGTAACGACACGATGTGCGAAAATGGACATGATAGTAAAAACCGTTTAGTGGAATTCCTGGACTGTATTTAACTGAGTCGTGTGATGACAGACGATGGAAAAATATATAATATATCTATAATATATATAATAAATAATATATATAATAAATAACATATATAATATGTAATATATCTATAATATATATAATATAAAATATATATAATAAATAATATATATAATAAATAATATATATAATATATAATATATCTATAATATATATAATAATATATATAATAAATAATATATATAATAATAATATATATGATATATAATATATCTATAATATATATAATAAATAATATATATAATAGATAGTATATATAATAAATAATATATATAATAAATAATATATATAATATATAATATATCTATAATATATATAATAAGTAATATATAAAATAGATAATATATCTATAATATATATACTATATAATATATCTATAATATATATAATAAATAATATATAATATATCTGTAATATATATGATAAATAATATATATAATATATAATATATCTATAATATATATAATAAATAATATATATAATAAATATATCTATAATATATATACTAAATAATATATACAATAAAGAATATATATAATAAATAATATATATAATAAATAATATATCTATAATATATATAATAAATAATATATATAATAAATAATATATCTATAATATAATAAATAATATATATAATAAATAATATATATAATATATAATATATCTATAATATATATAATATATATAATAGATAATATATCTATAGTATATATAATAAATAATATAATAAATAATATATATAATAGATAATATATCTATCCTCTTATCTGGAAGTGATTCTTTGACAATTTCTTCAAAAATTAAGAGGAGACTTAAGGCAACAATAACAGAAAATAATGCTGAACTGTTTTGTAATATTGGCCCTCCTATATCAGTGGATCCCAACCATTTTTGTCCCGTTCCCCCTTTTATAGTCACTTATTCAGTTGAGGACCCCTACAACGGAATAAGTTAAACCAGCAAAAATAAAAGATTTTTTTGTAAAAAATATATTCATGTAAAATGTCCTGCGTTATTATGCTGATTAAGCTTTAAACTTACGCATATAAAATCGAAAAACATTTCATTCAGCTCTCCTTTATTTAAGTAAAACACCTAGTAAAAATGTTATGTTAACGTTGTCATAGTTGTAGGTATTGTACACAAAAACTATCTTTATAAAACTGGCTTTATTTTTGAGCTTGCGAGCGAATGTATGAATAAAAAAACCATAAAACCTGTATAAATGAAACACATGTATATACAAAAAAAAAAAAAACACTAAAAAAATCCCAAAACAGAAATGAATGAAAATTTTTATTAATTGAAAAAAAAAAGTATTTTACTCTATATTTCTCAATGGCACTTTTGTGGTTGTTTTTGAGCAATCAGCTCACGAGTCCTTGGTTCAGTAGCGGCCAGTGCACACCTCAAGTCATCTTCTACAGACAGCTTGTTCCTTGATTTTGTTTTTATTTCGAATAATGCAGAAAATCCATACACACTGGTAGGTTGAAGCGATAGGCAAAAGAACTCGAACAAATGCTGTGAAAAATTCGATCACCTGCACTGATAATGAAAGAGATCACTAATACGGCTTTTATATTTCTCTTTTCTCCTTCATGATACATTTTGTGGTGTGCAGCCACAATGGTGTGATGCATGAAATCATACAATATCGTATGAAGTGTGCGCAACGACAAGCATCACAACCTCATTCAGGACAACTGTATATGTTGTCATGGGAGCAAATCACACATGAGTATTGAACATATAAACAAAGCCTGCGATTAAAACATAAGCATTAGTTCATTTGACACAATTGTATATGATATTTCTTTCATCTTATTGATGACGTTGAGATTTGCACTGTCAATGAGAAAAAGAATCTCCCAAGTAGAAGAAAGTAAGTTTGAAACTATGGATAAAATTATAGGGTGTGTTCTGTATATCTAGCACATTATGAGTATACGCCGGTACAAATTAAAATCTTTTGGACCCCTTTAAATTATTTCATGGACCCCTAGGGGTCCATGAACCCCTGGCTGGGAACCAAGGTCTTATATGGAAGTGAATGCTGGACAATTTCCTCACACCTGAAGAAGAAATTTGAGGCAACAGAAGCGAATAAAAGAGTGCCGAACTGCTGTGATATGCCCTTCTGTATGGCAGTGAGTGCTGGATGAACATGAACACCAAACATGAACACCAAACTTGAAATAACAGGAATGTGATTTTACATAAGGATGTTGAGGATAAAATGAACCAAACGTGTGAGAAACGACGAAGTATGGGAGAAAATCGAAACAAAGTAAAATTTATACTTTTTACGAGAGAATTGAGGTTTTTGGGGCACTATATGAGGAAGGATGGTTTGGAAAATAAGATATTACTGGAAAAATAGATAGCAAAAGAGACAGAGGAAAACATTGCATAACATGTGAGTTTGATTAAATGAGTGGCAGAACAGGGCTTCGGAGAAATAAAAGAAAATATATTAAGATCTACAACGGACAGAAAGTTGTGGAGAGCCATTATAGTTCACGTGCTGAAGGGACACGGTACATAAAGAAGAGAACCTGTTTTGCCTTTTAACGTCACAGGTGATGGTAGTCTATGCGTGCTTCGGTTATATATGTCGAGATTCTTGAGTGTCTCTACTGTTATCGGCCCTGACCCGACATCTCGAACTCACTATTCATTTGCGGTGACATGGAACTCTTGTGTGTTTTTTAAGATTGTTTTCATGCAAATTGTACCAATTCTCTTTCCTCCTTGGCACCTCCACTACATCTAAACCTAATGGAACTTTGTCTGTTTGTGTGTGTGTGTATGTGTGTGTGTGTCTGTGTGTGTGTATCCGTTACGTATAGACTCCGATTTTCTTGAAGATTTACACAGTTGTACTATAAGCGTTTGCAAGTGTTCTTAGCTAGGTTTTGTGTCGAAGTACCCCTGATAAATATCGAAAATCGAAAAAATCTGGTTATAGAAGGTGTGGTCCGATTTTAATCAAATTTGATACACTCATAGACAAAGACATAAGAAACGATATTCAGAAGTTTCACGGTTGCAGTTCTTACAATAGTGCAGAAAATCGATATATATATATATATATATATATATATATATATATATATATATATATATATATATAAAGCAAGATGTTTATGTTTGTGTGTCTGTTTATCTGCCTGTATGTCTGTATTTTTTCAGCCCATTTATTTTAGTTTTTGCTTCGGGTTTGGCTCTAAGTAGGTATAATTGTAGTTCTTAGACTAAGCCATGATACCTTTTACTCAGAGGACTCATTTAGCCTTCAAAATTCAGTTTACGACGAAAAAAACTTATTTGATATCGATAGCAGGAAATCAAAATTTGACTTACATTCATTCATTTTTCTTTTAGTCTACGGTTTCGCTTTAACTGGAAACAACTATTGCTTTTTAGTCTTTCGTGCCAACGTCCAAAGATTCTGAGCTCCAGGACCATGGATTAGTTTTAAAGCTTTCATTGCACCCGAGCAACGCTGGGCTATACTGCTAGTTAATTTAATAAGCGTACTACTAGATTGGATGTGCGCTGTAGTGCTGTGGATATCGGTTCGGAACGACAAATCGAGGAGCCGAGTTCGATATCTATTTAAATTTCTTTCATTAATTCACTTACGTGCAAATATCATGTTATGGGTAAAATAACAGCACAGATTGGGTTCTATAGCCTTGGCTGGCAACCAGTCTACTGCAGAAAGTAATGGCAACCTACTGCGAGATAATGATCGAGACATGATCGCCCAAGCGTGTATTATGTATGGCACTTAACTGAATGATTGCTAGATTGGCAACTCGGTCATTTTTATAATCGTTTCACCCCACCCAAGGAAGTACTGCCACTGATGGATTATAGTGAGAGAAAAGGAAAAAAAAAGAATAAGTTATAAGGGATGCCGAAGAATGGATAAGAGAAAGATGGGAACCAATGAGATAGAAGATGGCAACTGATGTTGTACTTACACTTTTGGAGATTATAGCTATCAAGGAAGCAAGTATACGGAAAGGAGTTCCACAGGCTGGAAGTGCGAGAAAAGAAACTAATAGAATAGAAGTGGCGGTTACATTTGACTATTTTGAGTGGGACCAAGATGCCAATCTAGTAACGCGCGCAAATTCACGTGGTCGGGGCTCCAGGGAAAGAAGCTCGTCAGAGCAGAAGCCGTGAAAATATTAGCGGAAAAGACAGGGGGAAGCATCACGTCGGTGAGAAAGTGACTGAAGTCGAGATGCCAAGTCAGGATCGATTATATTGCAGATATTACTTCGGAATTTGTTAAGAACTTCAAGGTGCCCCGGACAGATATGGCAACAATATTCAATGCATGGGCGAATGGTAGATTTATAAATGCAAGATGGATTCTGATCGTGTTACTTTTGAAGTAGTTTTTTTAATTGTTTCACCCCAAGCAAGGCGATAACACCACTGATGCGCAAAGGGCTACATAAGAGTAAGAAGTTAGATAGGAGGCGAGTAAAGAGAAAGACGAACTAGTTACAGGGTGTGTCAGAGAAAGGTCAAGAGAAGGATGGGAATACAGGTGTGATGAGAATTGCGAAGGTAGAGAAAAAGAAAAAGATAGATACATGAGGTGATGTAGAAAGGATGAGAAGGGTATTGACATTGCATTTAAATTCCTGGGGGTTGTAGCCGTCAGGAAAGCAGGTATACGGAAGGGAGTTCCACAAGCGAGAAGTGCGAGAAAAGAAGCTGATGTAGTAGAATTGTCGCCTTCATTTGGTTGATTTAACTGTAAAAGTGTGGGACCTGGTTGCCAGTCTGGTTGCACGAGTAAATTCATGTTCATCGGAACAGAAACCATGAAAATATAAAAGTTTAGGCAGGAGGAGAATGAAGAGAAATGATGAACCAGTTACAGTGGGTGTCAGAGAAAGTACAAGAGAAGGATTGGAATACAGGTGTGAAGACAGTTGCGAAGGTAGAGAGAAAGGAAAACATATACAGGGTGATGCAACCAAAATTTATATTTGAATATTTTCTTATCTCACACGTCTTGGAACTCTCTTCTGGCTACTTTCTTTCTTGTCACCTATGTCTTCAAGAATTTTAACGGGACATCAATAGTCATCTTCAGTCTTCCTGAATCCAGCTCTTCTATTGCATTTCTTCTCACGCGCGTTCTCTCATTTTCTTTCACTCTCAGTAACCTCTTGTGTCTTAGGGACCTTATCACCTTGCTTGTGGGGTTAGATTATTTTAAGAATTGTATTTTTCTTCTATCATTTTAAGATTTTAAAGGCGGGTATGCGGTTTCTGGTTTTCTCTTTTCCAATCTTCTCACTTTTTTTTTTCAATTGGAGTTGATAGACTAAACTATCGCCCGGTTCACACTCCACCCTCGTCTATTGAACAGGTGAAGAGGCTCATCCCTTGTTTCCTGTTTAGGATGCGGTTTCCGGTTTTCTCTTTTCCACTCTTCTCACTTTTTTCTCAATTGGAGTAGATAGATCTATCTATCGCCCAGTTCACACTCCACCCACGTCTATTGAACAGGTGAAGAGGCTTGTTTCCTCTTTTAGTTTCCGGTTTTCTCTTTTCCAATATTTTCACTCCTATGTAGCCCCATGCACATCAGTGGCGTTACCGCCTTGTTCGGGGTGATATGATTAAAAAAAAATCTAATCTTAAACTTATTTATAAATAGAACTTTGTCTGTCTGTGTGTGTGTGTGTGTGTGTGTGTGTGTGTGTGTGTGTGTGTGTGTGTGTGTGTGTGTGTGTGTGTGTGTGTGTGTGTGTGTGTGTGTCCGTTACCTATAGACTTTCTTGAAAATTTACTCAGTTGTTCTTAGCTAGGTTTTGTGTCGAGGTACCCTCGATAAATATCAAAAATCGATAATCGAAAAAATCGGGTTATAGAAGGAGTGGTCCGATTTTATTCAAATTTGATACACTCATAGACAAAGACATAAGTAACGATATTCAGAAGTTTCAAGGTTGCAGTTCTTACAATAGTGCAGAAAATCGAATTTATATATATATATATATATATATATATATATATATATATATATATATATATATATAAGGCAAGGTGTTTGTGTGTATGTCTGTTTATCTGTCTGTGTGTCTTTTATTCAAATTCACAATTTTTATCCGATTCTCACCAAATTCACACAAATATTCCTTAGGCTTCTGGTCAGGTCATGGACGACTTATTTTTTCTAGTTTCTCCCCGGTATTGGAACTCGATACCCCAATATCCAATCAGGTCTGATCAAGATCAGGGTTTCAGCCCTTTTATCGTGGTTCTTGCTGCAGAATCTGCTTTAACTTGGTAAAATTATAGTTTTTAGACTTAAACATTAGTAGATCTCAGGCGACTCATTTTCCCCGATATCGGAAATCGATACTCCCGATATTGCTTTTTAGTCTTTCGTGCCAACGTCCAAAGAGTCTGAGCTCCAGGACCAGGGATTAGTTTTAAAGCTTTCATTACACCCGAGCTACACCGGGCTATACTGCTAGTACAAAATAGATTTTACAAAATGCCCAGTGGTGTATATCGGCGAAACATATAAAATCCTAAAAATAGACACTAAGCGCATCGCAGAGGTATATTGCATATATATATATATATTGCATAACAGCTGAAGAAAAACTGTCGGGACGAAATGACTTAATGAAAATACTGACCAGTATCTTGAATAATTCAAGTCACTGTCACACTGGCGCAATGTGGCTTCCTTGTGTCTTTTCTACAAATACTTTCACGACAAGGTTTACGGCCTATCACGTTGAATACACCGGTTCTCGCTCGATCACCAAAGTTAAGCAACGTTGTTTGTTTTTGTTTGTTTTTTAGGCTTAACGACCTATCAATCCTTATGGGATCATTTTACGGTCATAACCAATGATTTTGGGTAAGGTTATTTTATTTTTACAACATTTTTCTTTTCACGATTCATTGCTTAACTTCGGTGATCGAGCGAGAACCGGTGTATTCAACGTGATAGGCCGTAAGCCTCTAAGCAACGTTGAGCCTGGCCAGTACTTAGATGGGTGACCGCTTGGGAATACCAGGTGCTGTAAGCGTCTAGTGACGGATGTGCGTTGTGTTGCAGTGGATATCGGCTCGGAAAGAGAAATCGGTGAGCAGAGTTCGAATTCCAGTTGAATACCCTGAATTCACTTAAGCACTGGTACACTTGGGAAAGGTATTAGTCCGCCCCTTCCCTCCAGTTATGGGTTAAATAATAAGGGTAGGGCTTGGGGACCCTGCCCTTAAAACAAATCCCAGTGAATCTTGATACTCGAAAAGAAATATGTATTACTAGATAAAAAAATTATATAAAACAACAATAAATTGTTGAAAGAAAAAAGGTATTACTAGCAATAAATAAATAAAGTTTAGTTGGCAATAAATGACCTGCCGAGGTTGATTTGCCATAAAAACAAGACAACAACTTTCACGACTTCTTCGATGAACTTAGCTCACTGGTGCTCCCTATATATGAATTTACTCGAGCCACAAGATTAGCAACTAGGTCCCACCCTTTTACTGTGAAACCAAGAAAATATAAACGCAAATTCTACTCCAACAGCTTCTTTTCTTCCATTTCCCGTATGTGGAATTCCCTTCCATTTACTTGCTTCCCCGACTGCTACAATCTCCAAGAATTTGAATGTAAAGTCAATAGTCATATCCTATCTCACTAACCTGCATCTTTTTTCTCATGCTCCTTTCTCCGACCATACCACTCTCATCAGTATTCTCATCTTCCTGTTACCCACTTCCTGATACCCCTCCAACCTGTTACTTTTTCTCAAAACTTTCCTCCTATGTAACTCTCTGCACACCAGTAGCAGTAAACTGCCTTGCTTGGGGCGATATGATCACACACACACACACACACACACACACACACACACACACACACACATATATATATATATATATATATATATATATAAACAAAAGAAGTTTAATGAAATAAAGGTCTGCACTGATTGCTTCATGAGATACTATTTTCTTCTTTATATCAATAAAAACAAAATTCTAACACTATATAAGTATTTTTTTATGTAGAATTTACTCGTTAATCAGCTTCTACCATGATCTGACTGACTGATTTGTTTTACTGCTTATCAACCCTTGGTAGGTTATTTAAAGCCAGAAAATAATTTTGCATTGTAATAAGTTTTTATTGTAGATAATAATGATTTACTGACAAATATTTTGACTAATTAACACACAGATTGAGAAGAATAGGTGGATTGATATCTTTGAATAGTGAATAACGTCCATTTAAAAATAATTTTAGAACTTCATTTTGCAAAGTTTCCAAATCCTTCGTATATTCTGTGTTCATGGCATTAAAAAAAATAATTTTCTGAAATAAAATTAATGATATTTTGCATTTGATATCTTTACTTGGCTGTACAATGTACAATTTAAATTAAAAGTACTGATCAAAGTATTACAGAAAAAAGCTTCCTATGAAATTAGTTTTTGTTTATAAATTTAAATATTTAAATTCTCTATTAAATGTCTTGAAACTTTATCTGATGGTTTCATATAAACATAAAAATAACATAAGACAATCACTAATATTTTACTTTTTGGTAATTTCTTGCACAAAACTTTAATTGTCTTTTATTGATTTTTTGTTTTTCATGGATGTCATGTTGTTTTTAATTTGGTTTAAGCTACCTTAAGGCTTTAAGGCAGTTTGAGCCTTAAACAAACTTTAAATTTTAAGTTTAAAATAAAAACTTAAATCAAAGTATTGGTGTATTAAGCATCACCTAAAGCGGAGTTCACTTTTTACATAAGAATTATGTATCAACGTATGGGAGGGGGGGCATCAGGATTCTAGAGGTGATTAGGTGGGGCATGGCCCAAAAAGTTGGGAAACAATAATCTAACTACTGACCAGGCTCGGTGCTGCTTAACTTCGGTGATCGTACGACAACCGCTGTTTGTCGTATATATACTAGCAGTATAGACCGGCGTTGCTCGGGTGTAATGAAAGCTTTAAAACTAATCCATGGTCCTGGAGCTCAGAATCAGCCTAAATAATATTTGTGTGAAGTTTGGTGAGAATCGGATAAAAATTGTGGATTTGCATAAAGGACATACATGTAATATAACAATCTGGCCCCACCCGAGGAAGGCTGATGCAAGCGAAGGTGTTTCCGGTCGTTGAAAGGAACGGATGTCGTTTGACCTTATTTCCGGCAGCAGCGGAAATAACTACAGAGGCAAACAGAACAGGTGTCTCTGAGAATTACGTGGGCGTGCGTGGGCGAGGCAAAACCGGAAGAAAAAGTCCCGGTTCTGGAAGATTATAAAAAGACCTCGGCACACGGATTCGCCAGTAGAGGAGCAACAGAGATCGGCCGGTGAAGAGAGACACAACAGATAAGACTACGCTCCCGTCAACCCATTAGAAGCGCGCTCTCTCAATTCTCTGTTCCCTATTCTACACGGTTCATCGTCATTAATAAAAATATAACTTCATATTTTTATATATATGCGTGTTTGTTGTTTGTCGATATATAACAATACAGACAGATAAACAGACACACACACAAACATCTTGCCTTATATATATATATATATATATTATCGATTTTCTGCTCTATTGTAAGCACTGCAACTTTGAAACTTCTAAATATCGTTTCTTATGTCTTTGTCTATGAGTGTATCAAATTTGATTAAAATTGGACCACTCCATTTATAACCCGATTTTTTCGATTATCGATTTTCGATATTTATCGGGGGTACCTCGACACAAAACCTAGCTAAGAAAACTCGCAGACGCTTATAGTACAACTGTGTAAATTTTCAAGAAAATCGATTCAGCCGTTTCGGAGCCTATAGGTAACGGGCACACACACACACACACACACACACACACACACACACACACACAGTTCCATTTATAAATAAGTTTAGGTATATAGTACACTCTCAGTTACTGGCCTATGTTTTTATGGTTTATCACAAGCTAAGTGTCTGCCTTCATAGGTCAGAGGTAGAATCGCCGACTGATGTCAATTCGTTCGTGTTTCAATCCTGGCTAAAACCAATCGGATACTAGGTTTTGAATTGTGTTTAAACTTATCTTTCAGCAAGCTAATGAATATTTATGAACATTCACAAATTTAAAAGCTTTGAGAAGATAGTGACATCTTAGTTAACCTATGTATAAATATGTGCAACAAAATAAATCCTCCCTTTGACCTTGATATAACCCCTCAGAGATCGAAACATGTTTAAGTATAGTTATCTTCTTGTCTCTTTATATATATATATATATATATATATATATATATATATATATAGTCATCCGCAGAGAGATCTGTTTTGCTGTATCACAGCTCATCAGTACGGTTAGACTCCGATTGCTTTTAACCCAGGATTGAAACCCGACCGAATTGGTGTCAGTCGGCGATTCTACCTATGGGCGCTCGGTAGAAGAAAGCACACCTTTTAGCGCGTATATTATCATTATAAACGCTCAATAGCCAGAGTGCTCTAATTCGTTATTGAATGATACGAACAATCCCTTATAATAATGATTGTAATAACTCATCTCAGTTATTTATACACATATAAAACAACTTGGGTTGTGCTGTGGCCATTTTAGGGAGAAATTATAACAATTTAAATTTATTCAAAATCTTAAAAAACAAACAAACAAACAAACAAACAAACTAAACAACAACAAAAATAAGCATTTAAACAAAATTTTGAAAAGTCTCGACTCTGGTCTGTAGTGCCCTGTGGCTCTATAGAGCTAAAAGCCTGTAATTAATTTCCCTCCTGACAGACCTTCAGATCAGAGAAATCGGATCATTGATCTTTGCTTCAACTTGTTGCACACTGCTAAAGAATTGGCCATGTTTACACTGTAAGAACAGCAATAAAAGATGAGACCAATAGCAGAAAAATGCAAATAATTATAAACCCTCATCTAAATATAGACAGACATTAAAAGTGAATATGCAACAACAACAACAAAATATATATATATATATATATATATATATAAAGTAAATATGCAATAACAACATTAATATATATATATATATTGTGACTGTGATTAATTTCCCTCCTGACAGACGTTCAGATCAGAGAAATCGGATCACTGCTCTTTGTTACAACTTGTTGCACACTGCTACAGAAACGGTCAAGTTTACACTGTAAAACAACAATAAAACTGACGCGATAAAATTCAAAGTACAATCATGTGATCACAATAGTATAAATTATAACTGCCTATGAGTAGAGGGCAATCAGACAAAAAACAAATATATGTTATAGTGAAAGTGCGGATAATATTTGATGTAATCGCATACATTCTGTAAGAGTTCCCTTAGTTTCTTTCTTGTGCTATGGTAATTTAAAAAATGGCAGTGCATAAAACGATTTTATATACATTATTAACATTGATCGGATTGTCCTCATCTATGTAGTACTATTCACCTTCAAAATTTGTAGATAAATATTGAAAATGAATATGCAACAAAGATGAGGACAACAGTCTGAACAATGTAAGTAGTGTAAATAATTACAATACCTCATCTCAGAAATATAGACAAATATTGAAGGTGAATATGGCAACAAAGTTGAGGACAACCGTTCGAACAATGTAAATAGTGTAAATAATTCCAATAACTCATTGTGGAAATATAGACAAATATTGAAGGTTAATATGGCAATAAAGATGAGGACAAGAGTACGAACAATGTAAATAATGTAAATAATTACAGTTCCTCATCTCAGTTATATAGACATATATTGAAGATGAATATGGCAACAAAGATGAGGACAACAGTCCGAACAATGTAAATAATGTAAATAATTACAGTCCCTCATCTCAGTTATATAGACATATATCGAAGGTGAATATGGCAACAAAGATGAGGACAACAGTCCGAACAATGTAAATAATGTAAATAATTACAGTTCCTCATCTCAGTTATATAGACATATATCGAAGATGAATATGGCAACAAAGATGAGGACAACAGTCCGAACAATGTAAATAGTGTAAATAATTACAGTCCCTCATCTCAGTTATATAGACATATATCGAAGATGAATATGGCAACAAAGATGAGGACAAGAGTACGAACAATGTAAATAATGTAAATAATTACAGTCCCTCATCTCAGTTATATAGACATATATTGAAGATGAATATGGCAACAAAGATGAGGACAAGAGTACGAACAATGTAAATAATGTAAATAATTACAGTCCCTCATCTCAGTTATATAGACATATATTGAAGATGAATATGGCAACAAAGATGAGGACAAGAGTACGAACAATGTAAATAATGTAAATAATTACAGTCCCTCATCTCAGTTATATAGACATATATTGAAGATGAATATGGCAACAAAGATGAGGACAACAGTCCGAACAATGTAAATAGTGTAAATAATTACAGTCCCTCATCTCAGTTATATAGACATATATTGAAGGTGAATATGGCAACAAAGATGAGGACAACAGTCCGAACAATGTAAATAGTGTAAATAATTACAATCCCTCATTTTAGAAATATAGACAAATATTGAAGGTGAATATGGCAACATAGATGAGGACAACAGCCCGAATAATGAATAGAGTAAGTACTTACAGTACCTCATCTTAGTTATATATATACATATGTAAAACAACTTGTCTTGTGCGGTGGCCATTTTAGGAAGAAATTATAACAATTTAAATTTATTCAAAATCTAAAAAACAACAAAAATAAGCATTTAAATAAAATTGAAACTTTTAACCTTTTCCGCTCTATTAATGTTTTGAATACGTTTTTGTCTTTTAACAGTTTTTAAAATCTACCCATTCTTTTGATAACCCTGTATATGTTCCTTCCTGATCTGCATTTTGTTTTTCTTTTTTTTTATTTGCTTCTTCCTCAAATGAATGGGCTTTTCACATTAAAAAGAGAAAAATGTCTTCTGCTACAAAAAATTGCCTTCAAATTCTTTCTAATAGACGACTTTTCTGCACTCATGGTTATATAATGAGATCGTCATGAAATCTTCGTAAATTTCATTTGAAATAATGTCTAGCCTTGCTTTCATGATTTTCACACCTTCCAGTACACCACAGATTTAATTTCCTTTATCTATAATTTTATTTTTGTCCTTGTACTGAAATGTCGAACGTGCAGGTGGTCAATGTTGATCCAGCAAGCTTTGTTCAAACCAACAAGCGTAAACGAATTACAAAAGATACGAGAGACAAATTATCCGATCGACTATTTGACCTCACGACAAATTGAACAGCAATGAACTTACCGACGACGAATTGTCCCAGCACTGTTCACAGGCAATTTTGCATTCGCGTTTCGAGGTTTTATTTTATATTCTTAATATTGACTGAATTCTTTTCCAACCGAAAATCCTTATTATATATATATATATATATATATATATATATATATATATATATATATATATATGTAATGAATTATTTTGAACATTATTTTTAAATTTGTAATGAATTATTTAAAAAATAATTCATTACAAATTGTCGGTTGCTTATAACCAAGTTTCATTAAAATTCGTTAATTTCCGTAACATGTTTATATATATATATATATATATATTTATTTATTTATTTATTTTATTACCGCACATATATAATACAAATAACATAGTATATATAACAAATTGCAAATATATATATATATATATGTATATATATAACGCGTTAGCCCATAGCCCAGAGGTAGAATCGCCGACTGACGCCAATTCGGTCGGGTTTTAATCCTGGGTTAAAAAAGCAATCGGAGTCTAACCGTACTGATGAGCTGTAATACAGCGAAACAGATCTGTCTGCGGATGACAATATATATATATATATATATATATATATATATGTCCAAGTAAATAAAAAAGGAAGAAAGTATTAACAACGTTCAAATCATTAATTTAAAACAGTGCTCATTGTAGAAATAGACCTATGAATATTTATTATAAGTTATAGTTTGGAACATGTACAAATTATAATTTACTACAAAAGAGTACATTTTGTTTCGATATCGAAATGTCGAAACAAAATATACACTTTCGTAGTAAATTATAATTTGTACCTGTTCTAAACTATAACTTATAATTTCTTTAATTCGATTTCTACAATATTCAGTTCAAGCCCGTAGACAGTTTATAAACTCTCGCATCCAAAAGGATAAAAACAATTTCCAAAGAAATAATGGATTTTTATATATTAATCTGACAGATTTTTATTACTTAAAATTTATTTTAAATGGACACCCATATTTGAATAGACGCTCGTTTTTTTTTTAATGTTTAAACAGTATACAAATTATCGTCTATCGACCTTTTTGTTCAACAAGATTTTTCGAATATTTAGACCGATAGAGTACAATAAATGTACTGTTCAAAAATGATAAAAACCGAGCGTCTATTCAAATACGGGTATCCATTAAAAATAACATTTACGTGATATATATATATATATATATATATATATATATATATATATATATATATATATATATATAATTCAAGTAGTAGGAAGATTTGAACAATTATTAAGTAAATCATCGAGCTTTATATTCGACCTCAACAGAATGCTGAAAGCACTGGACGGCCGAATACTTTCTGCATTCTATTGAGGTCGAATATAAATCTCGATAATTTACTTAATAATATATATATATATATATATATATATATATATATATATATATATATGTATGTTTTCGCCAGTTTTAGAATTAGTGACAAGAAAATAATGGCAACCTAGTGCGGGAAAATCATCTGACCAGTGGGTCATGTCTTTTTTGAGACATGATCGCCTAAGCGTGCATCGTGCATGGCACTTGCATGGCACTTAACTGACTGATAATATTCTATAGTTTGTTGCAGGGCCTGTCCTGAATTTTTATAGTAGTAATTAGGTTGTAAATGCTTTGTTTTTGATCGTTGCTGAAGAAGCGAGATTTTTCTCGCTGAAATAGCTATACAACGAATGTAATATTCTGAGTTTTATTTGATATGATATACCTATTTGACTCTGTAAATAGATAAAACTTTTTATATTGAGCCCTTCACCTGGATCATTTTTAATATTAATAAATGTGGTTTTGGGAATTTTACCTTCATTTCCTTTTTTTGGATCATATATATAAAATCGAAAATCTAAGAGTGAGCCAATAACCTACCACGGTTTCGCTTAACAGCTCTTCAGGTAAAATTGGCTAAAGACTTAGAAATTATGTAGCATATATGTAAAATTTCAGCTTAAACAAGGAAGACTCCAAACTCAGGAAAAGGTGGGGGATAGAACAATTAAGCAAGAGACTAATTGAGCAAACATTTTTTTCATGTGGATAGATTTATGAAAAATTTCAGTTTTTGAATTTAATAAATTCTGCGCGGGTTCGAATTACGCAATGGCTAACTTCTATTTCTCTCCCTCTCTCTCTAATATATATATATATATATATATATATATATAGAGAGAGAGAGAGAGAGAGTGTGATGAATTAAAATATATATTTCAAATATATATACAAACGATATATCAATAATTGTTTTAAAAAAGCACCACACCAAGAATAAAAGTCCATATAAACGTATGTTTGTGTTGTGGAGTAGTTTTTGCACTGAAGGTTATAATCGTGCGATGTCGGTTGCTAATCGACTTAACGTACCCCAAAATTATTTGAAGAAAAAGATTTTATGAATTTCAACCGAAACTAGTACTGGCTGCTCGGTCAATGAATTCCAAAACAATGTACAGGTAGAGAATTCTTTATCCAAAATGTTTGGGCCCGGATGTACTTTGGTTTTCAGATTTGTTCGGATTTTGTCACCGACAATAATTCTTAGGATCTTGAACTCGCCTGCGTGCATAAATGTCCCTATTTTCAATAACATACACCGACCGCATGATGATTGCGCACTGCGCATGAAATGGCTAGTCGTGGTCGGTAACTGTTTTAGCGGAAATTAGTTATAAAAAAATAATATAGGTCTGCATCCGTGTGTGGGTTGATCATTTTACTATTTCCAGTGTTCCATAAGCAGATACTCTTTTGGAACTACTTATTCCATCGCTTATATATATAAAATCGAAAATCTAATAGCGAGCCGACAACCTACCACGGTTTCGCTTAACAGCTCGTCAGGGAAATTGGCTAAAGTCTTAGAAATTATGCAGCATATATGTAGAATTGCAGCTTAAACAAGGAAGACACCAAACTCAAGAAAAAGGTAGGGATAAACTTTATTATGCAAAAAAAAAAAAAAAAAAAGGAAGGCTTGAGAACAATTAAACAGGAGGCTAATTGAGCAAACAGTTTTTCATGTGAATGCATTTATGAAGAATTTCATTTTTTGAATTTAAAAAATTCTGCGCGGGTTCGAATAACCGGTGGGTTTCAAGACGATCTCATTTGTAGTTTAATTATTGATAATCTTGACAGAATTAGTTCTGTTGCTATTGGTATTATAACTATAATTAATATTAATATTGTTAGGATCTAGGATCACTATATAGCACTTTTTAACCTTGGTAACATAGAACATGGTAACTATGTGCGTTGTGGGACAGTGGATATCGGCTCGGAACGAGAAACCGGGGAACCGAGTTCGAATTCCAGCTGAATCCATTGTATTCACTTACGCGCAAATACCCTTGGGAATGGTATTAATCCGTCTCTTCCTTCCAGTTATGGGTTAAATAGCAGGACAGATTGGGTTCTATAGCCTTGGTCGGCAACCAGTCTACCACAGAAAGCAATGGCAAACTGCGGGATAATCTTCTGCCCAGTCAGTCATGTCTCTTTCGAGACATGATCGCCCAAGTGTGTATAACGTATGGCACTTAAACTGAACATAGAAAGAGTATATATGGGTTGCTCACTCAAGGATATTCCAATTCCTCGTAAGCATTATTACGAGTTACAGTTATTACATAACATAGAGGCTTTTATCAGTAATCTAAGATAGAAGGCGTATTTCTTCTTAAATAACATCCGTAACACTGATCATTATATATATATATAGTTTTTAGTTATAATTAAATTAGATCAGTAACCAGTTGTATCAAAAAGTGCTTAATACATTTATATTGTTGAAGTTTTGAATAATTCTTCATGTGGAAAGGTGTTATTTCCGCAACGTATAACATAATTCCAAATGAATAAGCGCCCATAGCCCAGCGGTAGAATCGCCGACTGACGCCACTTCGGTCGGGTTTCAATCCTGGGTTAAAAAGCAATCAGAGTCTAACTGTACTGATGAGGTGTGATACAGCGAAACAGATCTGTCTGCGGATGACTATATATATATATAACGCCGAGAATAACGGAAGGTTGAAACCACGGTCGCATAATCGGCTGATCTTTCTAATGTTAATAAATATCAGTCAGTTGAGTGACATACGTGATACACGCTTGGGCAATCATGCCTTTTTCGAGACATGAGTGACGAGGTAGAAAATTTCCCCGCAGAAAATTGCCATTACTTTTTGCGGTAGACTGGTTGCTAAACAAGGCTATAGAACCCAATCTATGTTGTAATTTAACCCATAGCTAGAGGAAAGAAACGGATTAATACATTTTCCACGGATATTTGCACGTAAGTTAATGCAACGAATTCAACTGGAATTCGAACTCGGTTCCCCGATTTCTCGTTCCGAGTCGAGATTCACTGCACCACAACGCAAATCTAAATAGATCCATGGTTTCGGTCATATCACGTTGAAACACGATTCACGTACGAGTACAGAAGTTAAGCAACGTCGAAACTTGTCAGTACATAGGATGGGTGACCGTTTGGGAATAAAAAGTGATGTAAGCCCTGATGTTCGGCTGGTTTAATGGATGACGGCTGAGAAATGGAGACCAAGTCA
>JBBBDQ010000308.1:1282500-1470000 GCA_037127315.1 Ascarosepion bandense
TCATACGTAAAGAAATTGTCCAGTATTCACTGCCATATAGGTGGATT
This sequence comes from Ascarosepion bandense, assembly GCA_037127315.1. Classification (NCBI taxonomy): domain Eukaryota; kingdom Metazoa; phylum Mollusca; class Cephalopoda; order Sepiida; family Sepiidae; genus Ascarosepion; species Ascarosepion bandense. The sequence continues at coordinate 1,282,548 of JBBBDQ010000308.1, forward strand.
GATATTACATAGTTCAGCATTCATTTCTTTGTCTCTGATGCCTGAAGCCTCCTCTTCATACGTAAAGAAATTGTCCGGTATTCACTGCCATATTGGAGGATTGATATTACATAGTTCAGCATTCATTTCTTTGTCTCTGATGCCTGAAGCCTCCTCTTCATACGTAAAGAAATTGTCCAGTATTCACTGCCATATAGGTGGATTGATATTACATAGTTCAGCATTCATTTCTTTGTCTCTGATGCCTGAAGCCTCCTCTTCATACGTAAAGAAATTGTCCAGTATTCACTGCCATATAGGAGGATTGATATTACATAGTTCCCCATTCATTTCTTTGTCTCCGATGCCTGAAGCCTCCTCTTCATACGTAAAGAAATTGTCCAGTATTCACTGCCATATAGGAGGATTGATATTACATAGTTCAGCATTCATTTCTTTGTCTCTGATGCCTGAAGCCTCCTCTTCATACGTAAAGAAATTGTCCAGTATTCACTGCCATATAGGAGGATTGATATTACATAGTTCAGCATTCATTTCTTTGTCTCTGATGTCTGAAGCCTCCTCTTCATACGTAAAGAAATTGTCCAGTATTCACTGCCATATAGGAGGATTGATATTACATAGCAGTTCAGCATTCCTTTCTTTGTTTCTGGTGCCTAACGTCTCCTCTTCATCTGTAATGAAATTGTCCAGTATTCACTGCTATATAAGAGGATTGGTATTACATATCAAGTTCAGCATTCTTTTCTTTGTATTTCGGGAGCCGTTAGAGAAGTTGGAATATTAAAAGTATCGTAAATGACATCCATAGCTGTTTCCTTAGGAAACCCGTTATCAGCCTCGTCAGTTTCCGAAGTTGGTTTAAATGTCTTTTATGCGTGAATTGTGGCGCCTTTATTATATATATCATGTCCCCGATTCTTTTTTCGATCGTACCCATCTCCCAAAATGATTTGTTGTCTTTGAACTTTAAAAAAAAAAGTTTTTCCTTGGTTATATTGTCTTGTAGGTACGATACTAGTTCTTCCTGACTACATCTGTTTCGGAAGTAATTTATCGTGCACAGACCGTATACGACGTGAGAACATCCCCTTGGATGGAGATTGTGAAGCTGGTGTTACTTCATTTGGTGTAATCCTGTACACTTGCAGAAATTGCTGAAGAGCCTTTTCAGTTTGGGTAGCCCTAGCTTTTTTCAAAGCTCTCTTCAAAGTATCTACAAATTTTTCAGCGTGACAATTTGACCTCGGATGATACGGGGCAGTAGTGATGTGCTGATCTGATAAGTTTCACAGAAATCTCTAAATTCTGCAGACGTAAACTGACTTCCATTATCTGACACTAAGTTGCAAACAGCTCATGAAGAAATTTTATAACAATTTATGTAGTTGGGTTTTGGCATCTGTGTACTTCGGGCCACTTCGAGAAAATGTCGACTACAATGAAGTAGTAATATTGTTCTATAGGTCCTACGAAATCAATACGTTTTTTAGATCAAGGTCGGTCCATTTTTGGCCAGGGATTGAATTTAATAGTAGGTGCCTTGGCTACCAAGGAACATCCTTTACATAATTTGACAGCGTTTTCTATATCTTTGTCCATAATTTTCCAATAGACATAGCTACACATCAAAACTTTTCATATTATTACTCCCTGGATGGCCAGCGTGAAAGTCTTTCAAAATGCGTTTCTGAGTGTTAACGGAATCACGACGCGTTCAGTGTATAGTAACACCTCGTTGCACAACGGAGAGTCTGTAATGTGATCGATACCGACTTGGCAGACCGGCTGCAGTCACTCTCTCACCGGCGTGACGTGACTTCCCTGTGCCTCTTCTATAAATACTTTCACGGCTTTTGCTTCGATGAACTTAGATCACTGGTGTTCCCTAGGTACGAATTTGCACGAGATACTAGATTAGCAACTAGCTCCCACCCTTTTACAGTGAAACCGATAAAATGTAACCGCAAATTCCACTCCAACTAATTGGAGTAGATAGATCTATCTATCGCCCGGTTCACACTCCACCCACCTCTATTGAACAGGTTAAGAGGCTCATCCCTTGTTCCCTGTTTAGGATATGGCTTCCGGCTTTTTCTTTTCCAATTTTTTTCCTATTACGTAGCCCCCTGCACATCAGTGGTGTTACCGCATTGCTCGGGGTGATACGATTAAAAAAAAACAGCTTCTTTTCTCGCACTTCCCGCCTGTAGAGTTCCCTTCCACATGCTTGCTCCCTCAACAGCTACAATCTCCAGGAGTTTAAATGTAAGGTCACTAGACACCTCCTAACACAATAACTCGCATCCATTCTCTCAAACAACCTTTCCATCTACCCAACCCTCATCCTCAGTATCTTTACACGTCTATCACCCTCCTTCTGACATTTCCTATATCTAACCACTCTTTCTCACCACCTTCCCCTATGTAACCCCCTGCGAAATAGTGGCAGTGGAATGCCTTGCTTGGGGTGAAATGATTAAAAAAGATAGAGAAAACTTCTGTAGTTCTCTGGTCCTTTTCAACAATTTTTGATTTTATTTCTTTCATATACTCATCGTGGTGAGCTTGTTTTATTTGTTCCAGTGTCATTGGAGGTTCCCTTACTGTATTACAAAGGGTAGTTTTAGTTCGTCTTCAGATTGAAAGAAGGCAAGAACTGTATTTTTCAGTGGTTCCTTGTACTTGGGAATTGGTCTTGAGCGAATATATATTTTTAATCATATCAGCTCGAGCAAGGTGATAACGCCACTGATGTGCAGGGTCTACGTAAGAGTGAAAAAATTGGAAAAGAGAAAACCGGAGACCACATCCTAAGCAGGGAACAAGGGATGACCTCTTCACCTGTTCAATAGACAAGGGTGGAGTGTGAACCGGGCGACTGTTTAGTCTATCTATTCCAATTGAAAAAAAAAAGAAAAGAGTGAAAAGATTGGAAAAGAGAAAGCCGGAAACCACATCCTAAACAGGAAACAAGGGATGAGCCTCTTCACCTATTCAATAGACGTGGGTGAAGTGTGAACCGGGCGATAGTTTAGTCTATCTACTCCAATCGAAAAAAATAAGAAAAGAGTGAAAAGATTGGAAAAGAGAAAGCCGGAAACCACATCCTAAACAGGAAACAAGGGATGAGCCTCTTCACCTATTCAATAGACGTGGGTGAAGTGTGAACCGGGCGATAGTTTAGTCTATCTACTCCAATCGAAAAAAATAAGAAAAGAGTGAAAAGATTGGAAAAGAGAAAGCCGGAAACCACATCCTAAACAGGGAACAAGGGATGAGCCTCTTCACCTATTCAATAGAGGTGGGCGGAGTGTGAACCGGGAATGGCATTTTAAAACTGTAGTTTAACAGGATCCTACTACATCTCTGAAATCTGTTGGCAGTGTGCGTATTTATACATAATAACTTCAAACTCACTTCTTCAATAGGAATTTGCCAATAAGCGTCGCTAAGGCCAATTTTTCGAGAAAAATCCCCCATCCATTTCCCTTCGCAAAATGTCTTCGAGACTAGAAAGAGGGTAATGATAGTTCTTCAGAACAGCATTTAATCCTGATGAAAAATCAATGCAAACGCATATGTCTTTGGATTTCTTTTTTTACGAAGCCTGCTGGAACGGCCCATTCGCTGTACTCTACTTTTGATAGAACTCTAGTTCTTACTAATTTGTCAAGTTTCTCGTTAATTTGTTCCAACCAGGCAAAAGGCACATTATGCTTCTTTTTGAATACTGGCTGAACGTCGTCTTTCAGTTCAACCTTATCCATCATTTTGGTACATTTGCCTAACCTACCAGAAAAAAATTCTGGATAAGCTTCCTTCAATTCTTTTTTTTTAGTTTTTCAGCTTCGGCATTCATATTTTGAACTTTTTGGCAGTACAAATTTATAGGTAAGTCCCAAAGATGGAACTATGTCATCCAATCAGTACCAAATAGGTTGTTCATATTTTTCATGACGAACAATTTTAATTTAAGGGTATTCCCGTTGGACGTTGTTGTCACAATCACTTCTCCCTCGAATTTAATTTATTTCCACTGTGACAGATCTTGAAAACTTTATTATTGTTAAATCAAACCCCGAGTCTAGTTGAAATTCCACACTTTTATTTAACATTTTTACGCACACGAATTTCCTGGTATTAGCACCATCTAGTTAGTCCGACCTTGTATTTTTTACGCATCTATTTATTTTATTTTTAGATCGGCAATGCGAACTTTGTACCCGACTCGGTTACATGCGTAATATTTCTCGTTCCTGAAAAGCAAATCTTTGCACAATGTATGGCCCCACAACCGTTAGGAGGCAACTTTTTGCTTTTTCTTTGTTTCATTATTTTTAACAGACTTTATTTCTTTTTGCAGTGTACGTTTTTTGACGTGAACAATACCCGATTCTTTGATATTTTAGAATCCAGCTTTACACTGTCGTAGCTCTGACATTCTTCAGCGAGCTGCTGAAAAGTTATATTCGGCTCATTTTCCAGTTTGTTAAGTATTCTTCACCTAATTTCAGAATGTTTTGTTGAAACTAGTCCTTGCACGAATATAAAACATTTGAAGTTATTCGCATTTAGCTCCGCCAGTCTAAAATCACCGCAGTGCCTGTTTACGACTGACGCAAAAGTGATATAATCGTCCAATTCTTTCTTATTTAGATTAAAACATTTCCATCTTTTATGAAAAAGGGATATCTTTTGGATGAAAATTTCTGTAATTTCACTGCTTCGGTGAATGTCAATTCACTAGTCTTCCGCGGTAGAATGTAATTAACGAATTTTGTATGCTCAGCTGTGTCAAATTTCCCCAGAAGAAGACGTAATTTTTTCGTGTCACTCCAATTTTTACAATCTTTAGTATATATATATATATATATATATATATATATATATATATATATCCTCATATCTCTTAAAGTATGACGCAAAGGTTATGTCTTTCGAGGAAGCGTATGTAAAATTCTCTATTGCACTCCAAATGGTGTCTTGCGAAAAAGAGAATTCGTTTTCTATGGAATTTCTACGTCTTGTTAGTTCAAAAACTTGCTTTTGAAATTCAATCTGTCGCTCTTTATTTTCCTTTTAAGCTTTCAGAAATAAATCTTACATTTTTTCCTGCTGAGAAGGCAGTTGTTTTTGCCACTTCTCTTGCTGTTCGTTGTGGTACTTGACAAGCTCTAATAATAGACTTTTGAACTCTTCCATATGTGTCTGTTTTTCCAGGTTTCACTTCTGTTTTTTTCCAGATGCATTTCAGACAAAAAACATTAAAAGAATTTTTCGTAATTTCACTGGAAATTTCACGTAATTCTTTTACGAAAATGTCGGTTTCCCGTGTTTTAGAGTGTTCGTTTATAATCACTGTGGTCCTCGCAAATCTTCGCGAAAATCTTTGTCGCAAATCTTCGTCGCCAATCTGTTGTAGCGAATCAAGTTGTTGCGGTCTCTTCGGGCCCGGAAGTAAAACACGGAAACAGGAAGGTAGGTTCAAACAGTGTATTAGAATAACCAGAACATATATACAAAGTAAAGTCTTAGTAATCAGCAAAATAGAAGTGTAAGTACGAAGGGTATAGTTACGCTGCATCCCAACTGTCTCTTGACTGTCTCATAGCTGCGTCCCCGGAAGTCAAGCAGGTTATTTATTTATTGACGGAGAAAAAGTTCATTCTTATAGATAGGACACCATAATAGCAGTCCAGCATTCTATTCTTTATTCCTGTTGCCTTATTTGTCTTCTTCATCTGTGAGAAAATGTCTAGCATTCGCTGACATATAAGAGAACTGATGTTGCATAGCATTGGAACTGTTTTGTTTCTAAGGATATTTTACTGCTTAGATTTTGGAAGGCATCTTTAACCACTACAACACGACTTCGGATTTCTATATCACATCTTTTTGTCCTCTGTTATATAATTTCCCAGAGATATTTCTCTACTTGCTTCTTGCTTCTTTGTTGTTTGCATCTTGAACTGCCAATTTTTATAACCATCAAACATTGACTACTCGGTTTTTAGACACGATTGACTTTCAATCTAGAAGAACAACAACTATTCATCCAACACCGGAGATGGATTCATAAAAGATATGAATCCATCTTTTATTTTCAAATCTATTGGTTAAGGTAGACAAGTCTCTCTAACATTGCGTAGAAACCAGACTATAAGAATTCTGAATTTACAACAAGTAATACTATTTGGTCATGTATGAACCTATGTTTTCTCCCCCTTATTCACTAAAGTACCATAGACTTCTTGTAGTCTGACAGCTCTTAAATCTCATACACTACCTGAATAATATAGGATGACGGCTGTCAAGTCTTATAGATTCCCGAGGATACTTTCATGGCTTCTGCTCGGATGAACTTAAGTCACTGATGCCTCCTCAACAGGTGTTTACTCGTGCAACCAGACTGGCAACTTGGTCCCACCCATTCACAGTCAGGTTAGCCAAACGCAGACGACAATTCTACTCCTGCAGCTTCCTCTCTCGCACTTCCCGCCTGTGGAACTCGCTCCCGTATTCTTGCTTTCCTGACGGCTACAACCTCCAGAAATTTAAATGCAAAGTCAATACTCATCTACTAACCGCTGGCCTCTAGCTCTCTCCCCTCTCCTGTATAACCTTCCCTTTCTCTCCACCTATGTATCTGTCATTGCACCTGCTTTCTCAGCTTTCTATTGTTCCTTTCTAACTAGTTTGTACTCCTCACTCTTTTCTAATTAATCTTTTTACATTTATGTAACCCCCTGCACATCAGTGGCGTTTCCGCCTTGCTCGGGGTGAAAAAAAAGTATGGATTCAAAACGCTCAAACACTTCTTCTCCGAGAAGTATCCGACAACAGCTATAAAATCTCATAGACTACCTGTGGTGTATTGGAACTACAGCTCGCTTAGACCCCCAGAGATGCATAGGGCCACAGCTCCCAAACAGCATGCTCTCTCCGAGGAGTATGGGACAACAGTTATCAAGTGCCATAGACTCTCTGTGGAATATGAGTTGAGAGCTCCCAAGTCCTATAGACTCCCCAAGTAGTATGGGGCCACGGATCTCAACTACTGTTGTGCATTCGAGAACTATGCGGCCACAGCACTGAAATCTTATAGACTCATCAATACCAAAGCTCTCGTAGACTCTGTTAGGAGAATGGGGCGACAGATCGTCTAGACTCCCCGAGGAGTATAAAGCCACGATTCTCAAACCTTATGCACTCCCCGATGAGAATGGTTCCATAGACTCACTTTGGAATATAGTGTCCCAGATAGGCATTATAGTAGTGTTTTTCATCAAATATTGGTCTTTATGGGATAGGTTTCCCCAACCATTTTGAATTAACCCTCTAGGGCCATTCGTATCATATTTGATACAGTATTTCCCTATAAGGAAACATTTGGTATTTCCCTATAAGGAAACATTTGGTATTCATTGACTGAGCAGTCAGTACTGCTTTCATTTGAAATTTATAAAATATTTCTCTTAAAAAAATTTTCAGGAAAATATTTCTTTCAAGGCTTGTTTTCATACTGTATCAAATATGATACGAATGGCCCTAGAGGGTTAAGGCTTATACTGGGCATAAATGGGTGATCGGTTTTCTATTGTCATGAAGTAATAAACTGATCCCCCACTAATTATTACTTATTAATATAATAATATAATTCACCAGTCTACCGCAGAAAGCAATGGCAACCTACTGTGGGATAATCTTCTGCCCAGTCAGTCATGTCTCTTTCGAGACATGATCGCCTAAGCGTGTTTCACGTATGGCACTTAACTGACTGACTGAATATAATAGAAACATGATTAACCCTCTAGGGCCATTCGTATCATATTTGATACAGTATTTCCCTATAAGGAAACATTTGGTATTTCCCTATAAGGAAACATTTGGTATTCATTGACTGAGCAATCAGTACTGCTTTCATTTGAAATTTATAAAATATTTCTCTTAAAAAATTTTTCAGGAAAATATTTCTTTCAAGGCTTGTTTTCATACTGTATCAAATACGATACGAATGGCCCTAGAGGGTTAAGGCTTTTCCTTCTCTTGGACTGATTGTAAGCAGCAGTTAAAAACTCAAGTTTATGATAAACAAGCGTAAGGCCCGGCGTTGCTCGGGTGGAATGAAAGCTATAAAACTAGTCCATAGTCCTGGAGTTCAGACTCTTTGGAGGTTGGCACGAAAGACTAAAAAGCAATAGTTGTTTCCAGTTAAAGCAAAACCGTACATTGAAAGAAAAATGAATAGATGTGAGTCAAATTTTGGTTTCCTGGTATCGATATCAAATAAGTTTTTTTCTTCGTAAACTGAATTTTGAAGGCTAGATAAGTCCTCTGAGTAAATGGTATCATGGCTGAGACTAAGAATTACAATTATCCCAACTTAGAGCCAAACCTGAAGCAAAGACTAAAATAAAAGGGCTGAAAAAAATACAGAGATACAGGCAGATAAACAGACACACACACAAATATCTTGCCTTTTATATATATATATATTATCGATTTTCTGCACTATTGTAAGAACTGCAACCTTGAAAATTCTGAATATCGTTTCTTATGTCTTTGTCTATGAGTGTATCAAATTTGATTAAAATCGGACCACTATAACCCGATTTTTTCGATTATCGATATTTATCGGGTGTACCTCGACACAAAACTTAGGTAAGACGCTTATAGTACAACTGTGTAAATTTTCAAGAAAATCGGTTCAGACCTTTCGGAGTCTATAGGTAACGGACACGCACACACAGACACACACACACAGACAAAGTTCTATTCATAAATAAGTTTAGATTAGATTATTCCAGCGAATTCTGCAAGGTAGCATCTTCAGTAAAAGAAATGCAGACATCTTTTTTAATCATGTCACCCCAAGCAAGGCGGGGCAGCCACTAGTGCGCAATGTATTAAATAGAGAAGAAATACTGGGTACAGGGAGTATTGAAAAAAGGATAAAAATTGAGGTCAAAAAGATAGAAAATGCATTTTAATTGTTGGAGATTGCAGATATCTGAGAAGCAAGTTAAAGGAAATTAATTCCAAGGACAGGAAGTGCGAGAAAAGGAACTATCAGAATAGAAGTGGCGCTTATTTTAACTATTTTGAAGATAAAAGAGTAGGAACTAGGTGCCAGTCATGTCAGTCAGTAAGTTAAGTGCCATACGTGATACACGCTTGGGCGATTATGAATGGGCAGAATATTTTCCAGCAGTAGGTTTTCATTAGTTTCTGCGTTAGAATAGTTGCAAACCTAGGCTACAGAATTTAATTTGTCCTGCTATTTAACCCATAGTTGGTGGGGAGAAGAGACGGATTAATATCTTTCCCAAGGGTATTTTCGTGTAAGTTAATTTAACGAATTCAACTGGAATTTGAACTCGGCTCTCTGATTTCTCTTAAATTCACGTGGACGAGGCATCAGGAAAAAAGGTCACCAGAAGAGTTGCCATGAAAAATAAATAAATAAATAAATAAATAAATAAATAAAGACCAAGAAGAGGAAAGTAACGGGCAAAATTAGCTGACGTCATCGAGTGGAATGGCGGACAACGAGAATCAGAAGTTGGAACGTACTCGAGACATACGTAAAGGAGCTGGGCGATGATAATGAAAAGCATGAAAGTTGAGGCTATGAGTCGGAATGGTTTATGGAACAAACAAACATTTTCTTTTTCAGTCGGGAGTTATTTAATTGCTTCTAAAACTCGAGCATTCTTGATCTGACGCTTCACCATTAGATGACTTTGAAAAACGAGTCATTTTTAAAAAAAATTTTATCCGACTTTCGTCTTTATTATTAGCTTCAGTCTCTATATTTTTTAAAATAAAAATGAAGAGTGGAAATTTTGATGACAGAAAAAAAAAATTAAAGTTTGAAATTATTCCACTGAACAGAACATAAAAAAGACGAGAACTTATTTTAACAAAAAACAACTTAAGAAACGAACGCGTAAAATGTACGGTAAATATTTAACTCGATAAGTGAAAAAAGATTGTACGAATTAAGGGGGAAAAAATAACGAGAAAGAATTTTTAGTGCTAAACTTATTTGTGAAGTTTCTCCGATGAATGAAAAAAAAATGTCAGTAGACTCGTGTATACCATTGAATATATCAATATATTAGATTCCTTTAGTACCTGATCGATTTTATTTTATATATATAGATACTTTCCTTAGTCATTTCTATTACGTATGCTTTTGTTTAGCTTCTATTTACTTCCTTCCCATTTTTTATCTATCTATCTATCTATCTATCTATCTATCTATCTATCTATCTATCTCAGGTTTTTAAAATCTATCTATCTATCTATCTATCTATCTATCTATCTATCTATCTATCTATCTATCTGTCTGTCTATCTATCTATCTCAGGTTTTTCAAATGTACGTATGTATGTATGTATGTATGTATGTATCTATCTATCTATCTATCTATCTATCTATCTATCTATCTATCTATCTAAGCCACTTCATATCTATCTATCTATCTAATTTCAGTCTAATTAATTAATCACAGTAATTACATTTTACTTAACTGCTCTGTCGTTCGGAAATTTATGAGTTAATATATTTCCCCAATTATATAAAAATAGCAGGATAGATCGGGCTCTATAGCCTTGGTTGGCAAACGTTCTAGAAGAAGGAAACTCCGAATTCAAAATCTGCTTAGCAAGGGTTGCTAGGATGACAGACAGGCTTATATAGCCTTGGTTGGCGAAAATCTAACGTAGAAAATAATGGCAACTTAACCCTACCGCGGGGAAATTTTCTGCTTAGTCAGCCATGTCTCTTTCGAGACATGATCGCCCAAACGTATATCACGTACAGCAATTATCTAACTGATTCTAATTTATCTCATCGATATATCTGAATATATCTCGTTCAGTATCTATCTATCTATCTATCTATCTATCTATCTATCTATCTATCTATCTATCTATCCACGACTTTTCACTCTCTATCTATCTATTTATCCAAGGTTTTTCACTATCTATCTATCTATCTATCTATCTATCTATCTATCTATCTATCTATCGCTGTCTTTTTATTATCTATCTATCTATCTATCTATCTATCTATCTATCTATCTATCTATCGCAGATTTTTTATTTTTTATCTTATCTATCTATCTATCTATCTATCTATCTATCTATCTATCTATCTATCTATCTATCTATCTTTTTATTCGCAGTCTATCTATCTATCTATCTATCTATCTATCTATCGCAGATTTTTTATTATCTATCTATCTATCTATCTATCTATCTATCTATCGCAGACTTTTTATTATCTATCTATCTATCTATCTATCTATCTATCTATCTATCTATCGCAGTTTTGTTTTTATTATCTATCTATCTATCTATCTATCTATCTATCTATCGCAGTCTTTTTATTATCTATCTATCTATCTATCTATCTATCTATCTATCTATCTATCTATCACAGTTTTTTTTATTATCTATCTATCTATCTATCTATCTATCTATCTATCTATCTATCTATGTCTTTTCACTCTCTATCTATCTATTTATCCAAGGTTTTTCACTATCTATCTATCTATCTATCTATCTATCTATCTATCTATCTATCTATCTATCTATCTATCGCAGTTTTTTTATTATCTATCTATCTATCTATCTATCTATCTATCTATCTTGTCTGTTTGTGTGTATCCCAGCCTGCTCATATCTATCTGTTTTCAAACTCTATGGCTATCAATCTCATTTGTTCTTCTCATCCCTTTCTCTCTCTCAGTGTCATTCCTTTAGTTTCCACCTGTCAATATATTTTCGTTTTATAAACTTAAAATCTACAAATATCTGACTTCAATTCAAGGTAGCTGCACTTTAGCCAAGACACTTAACTTATTTCCATCGACCAGAATATAGATTTCTTGTCGAATTCGCCTTTTGTAAATAACATCAAATCTTTCAGCCTCTCGTCGTATTCTCGAATTCAATTTATTGAGTAAAATTCCAAAGAATAAACGAGTGCTTTTACCACACTCAATAATATACACCAGCTTCTTATTTATAAGTTGCATTCCTTCAGTACATTACCGTTTTTGTCTCTCCACATCTTTCAGTCTATTGTAGCACCAAGCAACGTTTAAGTTTCTAGTTTTCTTTTCTTTCTAAGCGTCTTGTATTCACTACATGTTTTCCTTTAAGGTGTCGTGTATATCTGCGTTGCGGTGCAGTGCATATCGGCTCGGAACGAGAAATGGAGAGCCGGGTTCGAATTCCAGTTGAATTCCTTGCATTCACTTACACGCAAATACACTTCGGTAAGGTATGAATCCGTCACTTCGCTCCAGTTATGGGCTAAATAACAGGACAGATTGGGTTCTATAGCCCTGGTCGGAAATCAGTCTACCACAGAATGTAATGTCAACCTACTGCAGGACAATCTTCTGTCCAGTCAGTCATGTCTCTTTTGTGACATGATCGCCCAAAGCGTGTATCACTTATGTCACTTAACTGACTGACTGAATATAATAGTTGGAAACATGATTAAGGTTTCTACTGGGCGTAAAGTGGGGGATCTATTTTATATTGTTATGAAGTAATAAACTGATCCCCCACTAGTTACTACCTAATAACAGTATGCCTCTCTTCTCCATCTAGCTATGAGTCAAATAACAGGACAGATTGGTTTCTACAGCCTTGGCTGACAACCAGTCTACCGCAAAAAGTAATGGCAACCTACTGCGGTATAATCTTCTGCCCAGTCAGTCATGTGTCTTTCGAGACATGATCGCCCAAAGCGTGTATCACGTATGGCACTTAACTGACTGACTGATCTTTAAGACCTGCGCGAAGACGGCACCCTACGATTTCCAGTCCATTATAGCTATTACCCACGTCTAGTTTTTTCAACTGTTTAGCATTTCTATTGCCATTAGCTACATGTTCTTTTATTTTCCATGTCTCGTCAGAATGGCAGCGATCATAGCTCTCCACTATTTCCACTCCTTTGTAACTATTGCTAACGTCTGGCCTTTTCCACATTTTAGTTTTTCTAAATGGTTTTCATATGTTCTTTCTTCTTTTATGTTCCATGCCTTTTCAGGACGATCATGGCTCTCCACGACTTTCTATCTGTTGTAACTCCTACCAAACTCCAATGTTCTTTTTGTAGCTTTTCTAAACGCTTTTCATTAATTAAACCCTCATTCTTTCCCTTTTGTTCTATATACCTTCAAGATGAATGACTCTCCACAACATTCAGTTCGTTGTAACTCTTACCAGCGTTTGGTTTTCTAAATCGTAATTTTTTTAGATGTTTTGCATTGGCTACATGTTGTCTCATTTTTATGTACAGTTTTTCTTCAAAACATTGATACTGACTCTCCACAACTTCCTATATTTTGTAACTCTAAGTAAAGTTCATATCGTTACTTTCCCTCCCAGTCGCATTATTACTATTTCTTAATACAAGCTCGTTAGTTAAGTTACTTACCTTTCCTCTTGTTTTCAATATTTCTTGCGAGTATCAAATTCTCCAGGGCTTCTTTCCTTATTAAGTGCCTTTGAAAATGAAACTTTTTCTTATTGTTTGTACGAATGTCCTTTTGATTCTTGTTTTCTTTAAAACTTTTTTCGTCGCTTATTTTGATTTTGAATAAATTCGCCCTAAGTAAGACAATAGGAAAAACATTTTACAAAAAACCGAAACCCAGTCCTAAGCAGGAAAAAGTGATAAAGTAATCTCCATAAAATCTTTCTGTAAACAGGCATCTCTGTTGCCACAAGTCTTTTCCTCATATGTGAGAAAGTTGTCCAGCATTCATTGTCATGAGGACTGATTTTGCATAGCAGTTCAGCAATTTTTCTTTATAGGATACAAATCCTATATCTTCCATCAACTAACTAAAACACACAAAGTAAAATTTCACATCTGCAAAATCGGATCCAAACGGCTAAAAACATTTTGGTAAAACCCAACTAAGAAAAAATTCACAAGTCAGTGTGAAAAGCAAAATTCTAGATTCTGATTGGATAATAAATAGAAAATTCATACTACAACGTCAGTCAAACGTTTTTTTCACAGCTAAAGAAGAAAATGACTCTGGGAGCCGGTCACATGACTGAAGTCTACTACGTAACCATGTCCGTGACCCGGTCAAGACAGTCAAGCATGGGAGCGGTTAGCTGACAGAACTTGTGGCAATGTAGCAAAAGAAATCTCAAGAAGCCGAACCTTTTCTTTCAACTTTCTTTTCTTCATTTTCACACCACGCCGCCCAAAAAAGAGCAAAAACAACAACAGGACGCGTTAAGTACAATTTATTTATTTGTTTTACCTTCTCTCTCACTTTGTCACCGACCTACCACAAAAAGGAAGGGATATGACAATCACAATTCGCTTACTACACAAAAATGAACATAAGACTTCAAATTCTACTACTATCCGTATACGCACGGGACACTTTGCCATTTACTACTATCAAACAATGAACTCTAAACTTTTGTGGACATTTTAAATACTTACATTTCTCTTTGAAGAATTTAAACTACAAAACTACATGCATTTTCTCAATGAACAATTTTCTTCTCACAAATATTTTACAGTGTTCAGTTAACGAAATTTCACTTATATCTTTCTTCTTACACGAAATATTTTATCCTTTCACATTTAAACATCCAACTTTTAACCTTTTGATATTTAAATTTTGGAAACTTGGGACGTGTTTGGCACAAGGCCAATTTACCAAGCATCACCTACATCTTTGATCCGGTCACCTCAAGCAATTTCTTCATTCTGGGATAAGATTGTCGAGCATTCACCTCCGTAGGTGGATTTATAATACATATAAATTCGTATACATTCGTTTTGACATTATATGAGTGATGGCTCTCCTCAATTTTCTTTACTACTATTTGGGGCTTACGACCATATCACAGAGAAACACCGGTTCCCATACGATCACAGGAGTTCAGCAAAGTCGAGTCTGATCAGTACCTAGATGGATGGCCGCTTGGGTATAACAGGTGTTGTAAGCTTCGATGTGTGGATGGTGTGATGTGATGCTCGAAATTTGAAATCGAACGACGGAGTTCTAATTCCTGCGGAGTTCTTTTTATTTACTTACGTCTAAATAAACTTGAGAAAGGTAAGGTATGAATCTACCTGTACCCCTCTCAGCTATGGGTTAATTCGAACGATGGTTCTAATCGTGTAAGAATAAATCAATATTTCCCTCTCTTCAATTTAAAGGAAAAAAAAAACATCCTGGGATTTCTTTCGTAGCCAATAAAACAGGCCAGTTCTTGGACTCATCTGACTCAGTCCCGGTCTGTTTTACCTTTTTTTTTTTTCAAATTGGCTCTTGTGCATTAACACCATTCGTAGTCGGTGAACTTAATAACTTATTACTCTTGTTTTGCCTTTTATATATATATATATATATATATATATATATATATAACGATCCCCACGGGGAGCGACACATCACCTCAGCAACAGAAAAAAACCTTTCAGAAACTGGAGAAAAATTAGTCTACTTTTCCTTTTTAAATAGATTGCAAAGAAATTAAAAAATAAATAATAATAAAATAAAATAAAATAAAATAAAAATAAAAATAAAGGGAAAGAAAAAGAAAAGGAAAAAGAAAAAGAAAAGGATAGAATAAAATCAAATAAATAAGAAAAGAAAAAAATTGACATCGTCTGGGTTTGCAAAAAAAAGGGGAGAATGTAACTAAAAATTAACAGACAGCCGTGTTGAATCATTTAAAGCAACACGGAAAAAAGTTGGTAAGAAGAGATAAAAGAAGGAAGGGAGGGAAAAAGAAAGAAACTAAAGAAAAAATTTTTTTTAAATATTACAGACGCTGGACAAATTCAAAAATCTAATTTCCCCAAAACGTTGAAGTATTAAAAAAAGCCTTTACTTAAAAAGGCATAATTATTGATAAAAGGGAATAAAAAGATATAGGATTTGAAATAAAATTATTTAAAATAAAAAAATGGATGGCCGCTTGGGTATAACAGGTGTTGTAAGAAAATAGTTCCCCCACCTATATAAATAGTTTATCCAACCACCCTAAGAATATTATAAGACAAATACCCAAGATAGTAAATAATAGGGTTAACCAATTATCTTCCAATATAAAAATTTTCAACGCAAGCAAAGAAATTTACGATAAGGCCCTTCAGAAAAGCGGTTTTGTTAATAAGTTAAAGTATGATAAGCCTGCTATAAACCCTGAATCTTCAAAAACTAAAAACACCCGAAAATGTAGAAAAAGGAAGATAATTTGGTTTAACCCTCCTTATTGTAAGCTAACTAATATAAATATTGGTAAGTATTTTCTCAAATTAATTGATAAACATTTTAATAATAATAACAATCCCTTAAATAAAATTTTTAATAGATTCACCCTAAAAATTAGTTATTCTTGCACCTCTAATATAGATAATATAATTAATTCCCACAATAAACAAGTTTTAACGAACCTAAATAATACGGAAGCTAAATCCGGAATTGTCGACAAATGCAATTGTTATTCTGTGGATGCCTGCCCGGTGCAAGGCAAATGTAAATCCACTCATGTAATTTATGAAGCCCGCATTTCTCCATCTAATAACAAGGACAGTTACCGGAGCTATATTGGCATATCCGCGGGCTCTTTCAAACAGAGGCTTTATAATCACAGGTACTCGTTTTCGAACCCTAAACAGAGATTCCAGACGGCACTGTCACGTAGGTTCTGGGAAATGAAGGAGGAGGGGCAGGACCCCATAATCAGCTGGAAATTAATAGGCTCAGCTTGTACTCCTAAAAGTTTTCGTGATAGGTGTCGTCTGTGTTTATTGGAGAAGATTCTGATTTTGAAGTATCCTCATCAGGACTTACTTTTGAACTTTAGAAGGGAATTTATAAACAAGTGCCGCCATAGGGCGGATTTTAAAATTTAACTTCTAATTTTTAATTTTTAAATTCTATATTTTTCTATAATTTTTTATTATTTTAAAAAAAAATTTTTTAATTTTAATTTTAATTTTAATTTTTTTTTTTTTTTTTTTTTTTTTTATGTGTATGTTTGTGTGTGGATGTGCATATTTGTATATATGTATTTATATATGTGGGCTATATGTTATTTTGGAAAAAAATTTTTTTAGCTATGTAAATGCTCCTTTTCATAATATTCATTAATATGTATGTGTGAGTGCATAAGGAATATATATATATATATATATATATATATATATATATATATGTGTGTGTGTGCGTGTGTGTGTATATGTGTGCATGTATGTGTACACATGTATATTATGTCTATGTGTGTGCGTGTGTGTGTATATGTGTGCATGTATGTGTACACATGTATATTATGTCTATATGAATTTTTTGTATATAGGTGTGTACACACATATATATATGTGTGTATGCGCATGTATATGTATATTAGTGTGTAATAAATTGAATGTATGTGTGTGTATGTGTATGTATATATGTATTCTTATTCGTTAAATGGTGTGTGTATATATATATATATATATATATATATATATATATATATGTGTGTACTTCTATTGATATGTATATATAATAATTGTAATTTTTTTTTTTTTTTTTTTACCTAGTATTGTCTTTATTTAGTTTAATTTCAAATGACCTAATTTTTTTAAAAAAATAATTTTATTTCAAATCCTATATCTTTTTATTCCCTTTTATCAATAATTATGCCTTTTTAAGTAAAGGCTTTTTTTTAATACTTCAACGTTTTGGGGAAATTAGATTTTTGAATTTGTCCAGCGTCTGTAATTTTTAAAAAAATTTTTTTCTTTAGTTTCTTTCTTTTTCCCTCCCTTCCTTCTTTTATCTCTCTTACCAACTTTTTTCCGTGTTGCTTTAAATGATTCAACACGGCTGTCTGTTAATTTTTAGTTACATTCTCCCCTTTTTTTTGCAAACCCAGACGATGTCAATTTTTTCTTTTCTTATTTATTTGATTTTATTCTATCCTTTTCTTTTTCTTTTTCCTTTTCTTTTTCTTTCCCTTTATTTTTATTTTTATTTTATTTTATTTTATTTTATTATTATTTATTTTTTAATTTCTTTGCAATCTATTTAAAAAGGAAAAGTAGACTAATTTTTCTCCAGTTTCTGAAAGGTTTTTTTCTGTTGCTGAGGTGATGTGTCGCTCCCCGTGGGGATCGTCATATCGAAATGGCCATTCAACATCTTTGAATTAATCCTTTTTTAATATATATATTTGCTCTGTAATATTTTATTACATGGAGCTCTCTTCCTGTATCATTTTTTAATATTAAAATAAATTTTTAATATTAATTAGGATCGGGTTTTTTGGAATTTACCTTCCTGCTTTTTTCCCTTGGATTGAAGTATCTGAATTAAAATATATATATATATATATATATATATATATATATATATATATATATATATATATAGCTAGTTAGATAGATAGATACAAGACTGAGATCGATACAGAGACAGACAGAGAGATAGATAGATAAGGAAGAGGCTGAGATAGATAGATAGATAGATAGATAGATAAAGATAGATAGATAGATAGATAGATAGATAGATAGAAGACTGAGATCGATACAGAGACAGAAACAGAGATAGATAGATGAGGAAGAGGCTGAGATAGATAGATAGATAGATAGATAGATAGATAGATAGATAGATAGAAGACTGAGATCGATACAGAGACAGAAAGAGAGATAGATAGATGAGGAAGAGGCTGAGATAGATAGATAGATAGATAGATAGATAGATAGATAAGGAAGAGGCTGAGATAGATAGATAGATAGATAGATAGATAGATAGATAGATAGATAGAAGACTGAGATCGATACAGAAGAGGCTGAGATAGATAGATAGATAGATAGATAGATAGATAGATAGATAGATAGAAGACTGAGATCGATACAGAGACAGAAACAGAGATAGATAGATGAGGAAGAGGCTGAGATAGATAGATAGATAGATAGATAGATAAGGAAGAGGCTGAGATAGATAGATAGATAGATAGAAGACTGAGATCGATACAGAAGAGGCTGAGATAGATAGATAGATAGATAGATAGATAGATAGATAGATAGATAGAAGACTGAGATCGATACAGAGACAGAAACAGAGATAGATAGATGAGGAAGAGGCTGAGATAGATAGATAGATAGATAGATAGATAGATAGATAGATAGATAGATAGAAGACTGAGATCGATACAGAGACAGAAACAGAGATAGATAGATGAGGAAGAGGCTGAGATAGATAGATAGATAGATAGATAGATAGATAGATAGATAGATAGATAGATAGATAGATAGCTTATTTAATATTATTTTTTGGCTTTTTCCTTTCTCGCTATTACTTATTAGAAATTTTGTCTATTCTGTTTTTGTTTTTTTGACAGTTCTCTCATTTACATTTACTCATGGCCATTTACTCTATTTACTTGTATTACTAAACGATTACGCTCGTTGGAAAAAAAAACTTTTTTCTCTATAAAAATTCTTACAATTACTTACTTTCTGGCTTTAAATAACCTGTAAGAAGTTGATAAGTCATAAAAAACAAATAAATTCAAATCAGTTTACTACTTCATCAGGAAGTTTTCTAGCTGCTAGTATTGGTTGATTTATTTTATTTTAGAGTTTATCAACCCTGATCAACATTGCGTTAACAATTTTGGGGGTAATAAAAAACATTGCGTTTACAATTTTTGGGTGATAACATCAACATGGCTTTAACAATTTTGGGGTGATAACATTAATATTGCCTTAACAATTTTTGGGTGATAACATCAACATTGCTTTAATAATTTTGGGGTGATAACATCAACATTGCTTTAACAATTTTTGGGTGATAACATCAACATTGCATTAACAATTTTTGGGTGATAACATCAACATTGCTTTAACACTTTAGTATATTACCTAACATTGCCTTAACAATTTTTAAATATAACACCAAACATTGCTTTAATACCTAAAGTATAACATCAACATTGCTTTCAATAATTTTTGAAATGATAATATCAATACTGCTTTAATAATTTTTGAACGATAACACCTACTATATTTTAAAATAATTTTAATGATAATGAATACGGCTTTAATAATTTTAATGATAGCACATCAACATTATTAATAATTGTAATGATAACATCAACATTGCCTTAACAATTTTTGGTATAATAACAATATTGCTTTAATAATTTTGGGGTGATACAACATCAACATTGCTTTAATAATTTTTGAATGATAACATCAACATTGCTTTAATAATTTTTGAATACAACATCAAATACGGCTTTAATAATTTTTGAATGATATATCATCATGGTTTTAATAATTTTTGAATGATAACATCAACATTAATTTTAAATGATAACATCAATTACGGCTTTAATAATTCTTTAAATGATAACATCAACATGGCTTTAATAATTTTTGAATAGTAACATCAACATGGCTTTAATAATTTTTTGAACATAACATCAACATGGCTTTTAATAATTTTTGAATGATAACGTCAACATGGCTTTAATAATTCTTCGAATGACAACATCAACATAGTTTTGTTAATTGAATGATAACATCAACATTGCTTTAATAATTTTAATGAGAACATCAACAGATGGCTTTAATACCTTTAGAATGATAACATCAACATGGCTTTAATAATTCTTTAATGATGCCAACATCAACATGGCTTTTAATAATTTTTGAACATAACATCAATATTAATAATAATTTTAATGATAATATCAATATACTTTTAATAATTTTTGAATGATAACATCAAAAAGGTATTATTTTAATAATTGGTTCATTAAACATCAACATGGCTTTAATACCTTTAATGATAACATCAACATTGCTTAATAATTTTGAATGATAACATCAACATGGCTTTTAATACCTTTTGAATGATAAACATCAAACATTGCTTTAATAATTTTTGAATGATAAACATCAACATACTTAATAATTTTTGAATGATAACATCAAATACGGTTTAATAATTTTTGAATGATAACATCAACATGGTTTAATAATTTTTTAAATGATAACATCAACATTGCTTTAATAATTTTTGAGTGACAACATCAACATTGCTTTAATAATTTTTAATGATAACATCAATAATACTTAATAATTTTTGAATGATAACATCAACATGCTTTAATTTTAAATAATGATAACATCAACATGGCTTTAATAATTTTTGAATGATAACATCAACAGTGTTTTGGTTGTTCTTGAATGATAACATCAACATTGCTTTAATAATACTAAGGGAGTGACAACATCAACATTGCTTTAATACGTGGAATGATAAGACTGGTACATGGCTTTAATAATTCTTGAATGATAACATCAACATGGCTTTAATAATTTTTGAATGATAACATCAACATGGCTTAACATTAATTTTTGAATGATAAATAATTTGCAATTACTGCTTTAATACCTTTAATTATAACATCAACATGGCTTTCAACGTAATTTTTGAATGATAACATCAACACGTTTAATAATTTTGAATATAATACCGTTACGGTTTTCAATAATTTTTGAATGATAACATCAACATGGCTTTAATAATTTTTGAACGAGGTCGTCAACATGGCTTTAATAATTTTTGAATGATAACATCACATTGCTTTAATAATTTTTAATGATAACATCAACATGGCTTTTAATAATTTTTGAATGATAACACCGTTATTATTTAATAATTTTTGAATGATAACATCAACATGGCTTTAATAATGAATATATTGATCAACATGGCTTTAATAATTTTTAAATGATAACGTCAATATTATTTTTTAATAATTTTTGAATGATAACAT
This sequence comes from Ascarosepion bandense, assembly GCA_037127315.1. Classification (NCBI taxonomy): domain Eukaryota; kingdom Metazoa; phylum Mollusca; class Cephalopoda; order Sepiida; family Sepiidae; genus Ascarosepion; species Ascarosepion bandense. Next base: position 1,304,396 of record JBBBDQ010000308.1, read on the forward strand.
CAACATGGCTTTAATAATTTTTGAATGATAACATCAACATTGCTTTAATAATTCTTTAATGATAACATCAACATGGCTTTAATAATTTTTGAATGATAACATCAACATGGCTTTAATAATTTTTGAATGATAACATCAACATGGCTTTAATAATTTTTGAATGATAACATCAACATGGCTTTTAATAATTCTTGAATGATAACATCAACATGGCTTAATAATTTTTGAATGATACCACCAACATGGTTTTAATAATTTTTGAATGATAACATCAACATGGCTTTATAATAATTTTAAATGATAACATCAACATTGCTTTAATAATTTTTGAATGATAACACCTAACATGGCTTTAATAATTTTAATGATAACAACATCAACATTGCTTTAATAATTTTGGAATGATAATAATTACCATGGCTTTAATAATTTTAACGATAACATCAACATGCCGTTTTTAATAATTTTTGAATGATAACATCAACATGGCTTTAATAATTTTTGAATGATAACATCAACATTGCTTTAATAATTTTTGAGGATACCACCAACATTATTTTAATAATTTTTGAATGATAACATCATTATTGCTTAATAATTTTTGGAATGATAACATCAAATACGGCTTTAATAATTTTTGAATGATAACATCAACATGGCTTTAATAATTTTTGAATGATAACATCAACATGGCTTTAATAATTTTTGAATGATAACATCAACATTGCTTTTAATAATTTTTGAGTGACACGACCATTACTGCTTTAATAATTTTTGAAATGATAACATCAACATGGCTTAATAATTTTAATATAATAACACTAACATGGCTTTAATAATTTTTGAATGATAACATCAACATGGCTTTAATAATTTTTTAATGATAACATCAACATTGCTTTAATAATTTTTGAGTGATAACATCATTATTGCATTAAGAATTTTTTGGGTGACAACATCAACATTGCTTTAATAATTTTTGGGTGAGAACATCAATATTGCATTAACAATTTTTGGGTGAGAACGTCAACATTGCTTTAATAATTTTTGGGTGATAACATCAACATTGCATTAACAATTTTTGGGTGATAACATCAACATTGCATTAACAATTTTTTCTGCCACTAACACAGTATCGTTTGCAAATTTCATTTTGTGAAGAAGTATCTGTGGTGGATAGGAAATTAAGAATTAATAACAACCTTCTTCTTTAATTTTACAAAAATTCACAATGACGTGTGAAATCCCCGTTTTGCCCAAATAGAAAAAAGGATTGGCCATGTGCTTAAAGAAAAAGTCGAAACCGGATTTCGCGAGTAGATGTTAAATTACTTTTCTGACCAATGGAACCGATTTGCAAGATTTGAAAAGACTTAGCGATCCAGTGCGAAAAATCTAAATGTCTATAAAATGATTCAGTCAGCGCCAGACAGTCAGACAGATAGATGCAGCGAGGCGACACACTAAAATGTTACGGGAGCTACTTCAACCACGACCCGGACATAAGGTCACGTCACACATTGACCTCTTTCTTCTTTCTCCTGTGCTGATTCCTTTTACTTCTTTTCCATTCAAAGACATTCCTAGCAAACAAACGCTCATACATACATACGTACGCATAAACCCTTTCCAACAAATTACTACCACGAACATTTCTACAACTCTTGACACCCTTAACTCATTATTTGTTTCTCATTGAACATTAATTTCTACCAATTGTTTATATTGTATATATATATATATATATATATATATATATATATATATATATACAATATAAACAATTTGTACAATTCTTCGTATCTTTTGTTTAGTAAAAGTATCTTTTATATTTGCGTGAATGTAGGTTAAATATAAAAGTGTCTGTTGTTTTAGAACGAAAGTTGGTTGAGTATGAAAGTGTTGGCTTTGAGTCTGTAATTACACAGAGTAGTAGCACAATGTTTCTTTCCTTTTTATGTATCAGCCGTTAGTAGGTGGAAAAAGAAAGTGTTTCAAATTGTGTTGAAAAGGAGTGTAAATGAGAATTCCCGAGGGGAGAGACATAGAGAGTCAAACGAAGAAATTAGTAATTGGTAGGGTAATGTGTAAAACGATGAATCAGTCTACTTAACTAAGTAAGTCTGTGTTACTTCTCCTTTCTTGTTGCTGAGAGCTATGAAAAGTTTTATGGCCCTTGCAGGTGTTTCCTCTCTTCTTTCCGTTCGTAACGGTTGAATGGGCGAAGGATTAGTTTGTCGGTACTGGTCTCTTTGATGTACGATGCCTATAGGAGTTTGCGTATCTGACACTGCGTCTCTCGGGATTGACTGGCGAGGCAGAAGATCTTGCTGACTGACAGAGCGACTGCTTACTTGAGTGACGGATCGACCAAACTGGGTCTCTCACTGACCCTCTTGACTAACTAACTGACTGACTGACTGCCGTGACCGGTCAGGGGACCTCCTTAAATACGCATTCTGGCCACATGGGAGGATCCCAGAACGATTTTTTCTTTAAATGAGAAAAAAACCGTTTTGCAGACGTATTTTGAATTTCTCGTTTTGTCCACCAATCAGGATTCAGAATATGATTTTTCACACTGACTTGGGAAAAAGAAGAGCTTTTAGCTGTTTCGATTCACTTTTGCGGGTATGCAATTTTTTCTGTTTCCCTTTAGCTGGTTGATGGATGAATAGGATTTCTATCCAAATTAGAACCGATTTCATTACAGATTTTTTAATTCTGTTCAGAACCTCGAGATGAATTGAGATTTATTTATATAAGTGCATTGATTTCCATGCAATAGACACGGGGAAAGCTGTTAAGTTGGATAAGAGATGGCGGTCGGCGACTTAAAGTAGAGAGTCAATTCAAATATATCGCCTCGATTATCATTAAAGATATCTTCAGAATAAAAATAATTTGAAGAGTAGCCGAAACTGTGGTAGCTGTGGCAGAACTAAGAAAAATTTGGAAAGTCAAGAACATCTACTTGGCACCAAAGATCTGACCGTTACGTGCATTAACAAATTTTCTCTCCGATTGCGAATCTTGCATGTTAACAGTAAGACTACAGTGATAAAAAAAGCATTGGAAATAAATGCTACTGACGCAACTAATGATTGGTTATTTTAGTCAGTCAGTCAGTTAAGTGCCATACGTGATACAATCTTGGGCGATCATGTCTCGAAAGAGACATGACTGACTGGGCAGAAGATTATCCCGCAGTAGGTTGCCATTGCTTTCTGTGGTAGACTGATTGCCAACCAAGCCTATAGAACCCAATCTGTCCTGTTATTTGATTCATAGCTAGAGAGATGTATTATAATTAGTCGTAATTTAGTGGGGGATCAGTTTATTACTTCGTAAGTATAGAAAATCGCTCTCCCACTTTATGCCCAATAGAAGCCTTAATCATGTTTCCAACTATTATATTCAGTCAGTCAGTTAAGTACCATACGTGATACACCCTTAGGCGATCATGTCTCGAAAGAGACATGAAAATTTGTTAATGTCTCGAAAGAGACATGACTGATTGGGCAGAAGATTATCCCGCAGTAGGTTGCCATTGCTTTCTGCGGTTGCCGACCAAGGCAACCCTATAGAACCCCGTCTGTCCTGCTATTTAACCCATAACTGGGAGGAAGAGACTGATTAATACCTTTCCCAAGGGTATTTGCGCGTAAGTGAATATAATGGATTCAACTGGAATTCGAACTCGGCTCCCCGGTTTCTCGTTCCGAGCTGATATCCACTGTACCACAACGCACATCCTGTGTAGAGACTGCGAAAAGAACCGGCACAATATTATACTTCTTCTTTATGAGCTATGTTTCTTCAGGACGTAGGCGACCATTGGCTTCTACTTGGATCAGTATCTTGTCGCTCTCAAGATATATAAATATCATGAACACCAGACAAGGTATGGCAATATTATTTAATGCACAGGTGAAAGGTTTGTAAATGTGCAAGATGGACAGGTAAAACATTTTTCTGGTCTTACAGTAGCTATAGAAATGGACACGACTTTTAATTAGAAGGGAAATAATGATATAACCTAGATATTTACTTTTGACCGTATCAAAAACAAATGAACCGGAAGGAAGCTTGCATCAATAACCCAGACCAACGCAATTTTTTGATGCCAAGAAACAAAACGTCGTTTTTTAGCTAATTTGTGATGCTGATTTCGAAAATGACCTTAAATTTTGCAGTATTGATCTTGCTCATTTATGAAAAAATGATGAATTTATGATCCTGGCTGATCGCAACGTTTAGTTAATAAAGGTCGTAGAACCCCATTAATATTCCGGTAAGCCGAGCAATTTATGTAAGCCACCTGAAATGAACTATTTTTATAAGAAAAATGTTTTTGAGTCAAAAATTTTAAAATAGAAATACCGAATTTTACACAGTTTATCGCCAAAGTTCAAATTAACTGATAAACTTCATCATTAATACACTTTATCAGTAGTATCAAGTATGAGTGTTTTTAGTTGGTTGATGGATGATATTGGATTTCTATCCAAATTAGAATGCATAGTCATCAATAAAAAAGGCAGCCCAATATGCCAAATACATGTCGGGGATACTAAAATCAAGCAGGTACAAAAATTTAAATACATGGGAAGTATTGTAACAGAAGACGGAAAGTGCGACACAGAGATCCGACACTGAATTGGCATGGCGAAGGAAGCATTCCAGAAGTTGAGTAAAATATTAAGAAACAGGACAATTTCGCTAGAAACAAAGAAGAGAGTACTGGATTACTATGTGATCTCAGTTCTTCAATATGGCAGTGAATGTTGGACAATATCATCAAAGATGAAGGAAAAAACTTGAAGCAACTGAATTGTGGTTCTACAGATGGATGCTGCGGATATCATGGATCGAGCATGTGAGCAATGATGAGGTTTTGGAAATGATGGAAACGAAAAAGGAAATTAATACTGAGCATCAGGAATAGACAGCTGATGTTCCTGGTACCTGCAATGACGAAAGGGGGCTTGGAGAACCTGATACTAACAGGCCAGATAGAGGGGAAAAGAGACAGGGGAAAGCAACGGATAACATATTTGAAGGACCTAATCAACTGGATGATGGAACAAGAGTTGCATGGTGTAACAGGAGAAGGCGTGCTAAGAGCCACCAGGGATGGGGAGACGTAGAAAGCCATGGTCGCCTACGTCCTGAAAAGACAGGGCACATAGAAGATGAAGAATTGTAAATGAAAGAACGCTAAGAATTAGTGGACATGAAATGTGTAATTTATTGGGAAACTCTTAAAATAAGGTTTTTATAAAATTCAATCAACATCATCGCTAACTGTTCGTTCAATATATGCGGAATTTTTCTTGTGGGGAAGACGGATATTTTTTTCACTATTACCGTTAAATTAGAGGTGACAGCAGCCAATAGTAATCAAACTTTGAATAGAAGGGTAATATTTGAGAGTTGTATATATATAGGTGTATTGATTTCCATGCAATGGACACGGAGAAAGCTGTCAAGATAGATAAGTGCTGGCAGTTGGGGACATAAAGTAGGGAGTCAATTCAAATATCTCGCATCGATTATCATCAAAGATATCTCCAGAATAAAAATAATTTGAAGAGTAGCCGAAACTGTGGTAGCTGTGGCAGAACTAAGAAAAATCTGGAAAGTCAAGAACATCTACTTAACATCAAAGATCCGACCGTTGCGTTAATCTTGCATGTTAACAGTAAGACTACAGTGAAAGAAAAGTAAGCATTAGAAATAAGATCCTACTGACGCAACTAATGATTGGTTGTTTTTATCACGTTAACAACTGAGTAGAGATTGCAAAAGGAACCGGATCAATATTACACTTCTACTTCATGTGCCATGTTTCTTCAAGACGTAGGCGATCATGGACTTCTACCTGACTCAGTCTCTTGTCGCTCTCAATATATATAAATATCAAGAACACCAGACGAGATATGGCAATAATATTTTATGCACAGGTAAAAGATTTGTAAAATAGTAGAAGATGGACAATTAGAACATTTTTCTGGTTTTACAGCAGCTACAGAAATGGACACGATTTTTAATTAGAAAGGAAAATTGATATAATCGAGATATTTACTTTTGACCATACCAAAAACGAAAGACCCAGAAGAAAGCTCGCATACACAACACGGTCAATACAATTTTTGGTGTCAAGAAACAAAACACCGTTTTTTAGCTAATTTGAGATGCTGATTCCGGTATCTTTTCCAAACCCAGTTCCACCATCCATTAGCTCAAGCCTATCAAGTATGTTTCTCACTGCTTTCCCATGTCTCCCTACTCGTCTTGTGTTTATTAAATTCTCCAGACCCTCCTTCCTCATTACGTGTCCCAGAAACAACATCTAAAGCCTGATGTTAAGCGTAAGTTTTGTATCGTTTCCAACATTGCCCAGATGCCCAGTCCATGGTATTCTCAGCATCCTTCTGTAGAACTACATTTCAGCTGCCTCAACCCTCTCCCTCATCCTTGAGGAGATCGACTAATATTCACTGGCATATATCACATAGCACTCCAGCACTCTTTTTTGTTTACCTTTGTGTCATCATGAACCAGATTAATAAGAAAAAACGAGGAAGTGGTTACTACAGAGGTACAAAATTCGTTAACTAAATAAATGATCTTCTTCTTCTTCTATTTGCCTTGTCCTTTCAGGACGTAGGCGATCATGGCTTAAAACGTCTCCCTATCCCTGGTTGCTCTTAGCACACTTTCTCCTGTAACACCACGCAACCCCGTTCTGTCATCCACCTGCTCAGGTCCTTCAAATATGTCATCCGCTGCTTTCTCCTATCTCTTTTACCTTCTGTTTAGCTTGTTAGTATCAGGTTCTCCAAGCCCTCTTTCATCACTGCATGTCCCAGGAACGTCAGTTGTCTCTTCCTGATGCCCAGTATTAATTTCCTTTTCGTTTCCATAATTTCCAAAACCTCATCATTGCTCACATAATTGTCAGAAAGCCTCCCATGTTTTTAAATGTTTGTACCTGTTTGATGTCAGTATTCCCGACGTCTTCTTCTTCTTCTTCTTCTTCTTCTTCTTCTTCTTCTTCTTCTTCTTCTTCTTCTTCTTCTTCTATGTGCTTTGTCGTTGCAAGATGTAGGCGATCATGGCTTTCCACATCTCCCTATCCCTGGTGGCTCTTCTCCTATTACACCATGCAACCCCGTTCTGTTATTCATCCGCTAAGGCCCTTCAAATATGTTATCCGCTCCTTTCCTCTGTCTCTTTTCCCCTCTATCTGGCCTGTTAGTATTAGGTTCTCTAAGCCGTTCTTCCTCATTGCATGTCTCAGAAACTTCAGTTGTCTCTTCCTGATGCTCAATATTTATTTCCTTTTCGTTTCCATTCTTTCCAACATCTCGTCATTCCTCACATGCTCAGTCCATGATATTCACAGTATCCTTCTGTAGAACCACATTTCCGCTGCTTCAAGTTTTCCTTTCATCTTTGTTGATATTGTCCAACATTCACTGCCATATTGAAGAACTAACCTCACATAGCAATCCAATACTCTCTTGTTTGTTTCTAGTGAAAGTTTCCTGTGTCTTAATACTTTACTCAGCTTCTGGAACGCGTCCTTTGCCATGCTAATTCGCATTTGGATCTCTGTGTCACACTTTCCATCTTCGATGAGAACACTTGCAGATATTTAAATTTTTGTACCTGCTTGATTTTAATATCCCCTACGTTTATTTGGCATTTTGGGTTGCTCTTTTTGCTGATGACCATACATTCGGTTTTCTTGCAGGTTATTTGTAGACCTTTTTTGTCCATCTCTTCAGCTACCTTCTGTAGGAGGTGTTGTAGTTTCATTTCCGTGACAAATCCTGGTATAGCATATAGGGTCCTTAGAATATTCTCGCTGTACAAGTTAAACAGATCCGCTTTCTAGAAAGATCTTAGTTTTGCTACAGGTACCACTGTTTTTTGCTGTTTCTCACTTTACGGTTGAATAGTGAGTTTGATCCTTACTGGGTGCCACATACTTTTGGCATTGTACCACATCTAACCTGCGCTTAGAAAGGAGAAAAAGACTGATTAATAACTTTTCCAAGAGTATTTGCGCGTAAAAAAAAAACAACTTCAACTGGAATTCGAACTCGGCTCTCCAATTTTCTCGTTCCGAGCCGATGTCTACTACACTATAAATAGGCAATGCTATTCTCTCGCACACTCTTTTTGGTCTTTTTAGCTCATGCTTTCAGATGTTGGTGAATTCTTCACCACCCCCTACTCAATGATGCACCTTCATTTTCATGCTTTTCTCTATCTCTTGACTTTTGTACACTCTCACGCGCGCATATACACACAAGTGTCTGTCACACACACTTGTTACATATACACACACACTTGTTACATATACACACACGTACGCACGCTTTCACGCACATATTCTTCTACTTATTATTATTTTATGTGCCATGTCCTTTCAGAACATAGGCGATCATGGCTTTCCACATCTCCCTATCTCTGGTGGCTCTTTTTTTTTTTTTTTAATCGTGTCACCCCAAGCAAGGCATTCCACTGCCACTATAGCGCAGAGGTTTACATAGAGCGATTGGGTATAGGAAATGTCAGAAGGAGGGTGATAGACGAGTTAGAGTGTACATAGGGACAGAGTTGGAGAGAGTGGGTGTGAGTTAGTGTGTTAGGAGGTGTCTATTAACCCTACATTTAAACTCCTGGAGGTTGTAGCCGTCGGGGAAGCAAACATGCGGAAGGGAATTCCACAAGCGAGAAGTGCGAGGAAAGAAGCTGTTCGAGTAGAAATTGCGGTTACATTTCATCGGTTTCACTGTAAAAGGGTGGGACCTCGTTGCCAATCTAGTATCTCGTACAAATTCACATCTAGGGGGCACCAGTGATTTAAGTTCGTCAGAGCAGAAGCCATGAAAGTATTTATAGAAGAGGAACAGTGAAGCAAGGTCACGTCGGAGAGAGAGAGACTGCAGGCGGTCAGCCAAGTCGGTATCAATCACATTACAGATTCTTCGCTGTATTTTGTCAAGAACCCCAAGGAGAATAGCAGAGGCACCCGACCAGATGTGGCAGCAGTACTCAATACACGGGCGGATGGTAGATTTATATAAGTGCAGGATAGATTCAGGCGGAAAGAATTTCCGGGTCCTGCACAGAGAACCGACTTTTCTATCAGCGGATTTAGCAATGGATTCGACGTAGTCATTCCACTTGAGGTCCGCTGAGAATGTCAGGCCAAGCAGGCATAGTGTTTTACTCTCTAGGAGGCAAACCTGTTCCATGCTAATGGGAGAAAGGTGCGGTTGTCTGTGGTGGTTAATTGACAGCAGCTTCGCTTTGGAATAATTGAATTTTACGAGCTATTTCTTATCCCAATCCACCACGGATTGGATGTCCTTCTCAAGCTTGGCAGCGAGGTTCGCCTTGTCACCAACACCAGATTTTTGGTATCATCAGCGTACGTGCCTGCTTATGATCTTATGGCATCAGGGAGATCATTGATGTAGATTAGAAAGAGCGTAGGATAGAGCCTTGGGGGACACCCGCGTTTGTAGGGTAGTTCTGGAAGGCATGTCCGTTTAATACCACCTTCAGTGTGCGGTTAGAGAGGAATGACTGGATTAAGTCCAACAAAAGTCCAGTTATGCCATAGCTTCGCAGTTTCCGTAGAAGGCCGGCATGCCATACTCTGTCGAATGCTTTAGAGATATCCAAAGCGACGGTTCGGGCTTCACCATTCTTGACGAGAGCCTGGTATATATACTCGGTGATGGTCATTAGCATATCAGCAGTAGATCCGGTGAAGCGGAAGCCATACTGTTTGTCCGAGAGGAGCCCGTGGGCTGTGAGATGCTGAACGACATCGGCATTGATAATGGCTTCGAACACTTTACCGAAGATCGGAAGATGGCTGATAGGGCGGTAATTAGCGGGGTCCGAGGGTTCAACTGTGTTCTTGAATATTGGAACCACAGAAGAAGACTTCCAACAGGCAAGAAAGCAGGAGAAAGATAGGCAGAGGTTGTAGAGCTTAGAAAGGATAGAGGAGAGTTCAAAGGCAGAATTCCTCAAGACTATGATTGGGATTCCATCTCCACCACTCGCTTTGTGAGGGTCCAGTTTCGAGATTATGCTAGAAATCTGCGAGGGCGTGATGTGGACGTCATTCAATTGGGCCTCAATTGGAATTTAAGCTGAAGTTTCCTGGCAGGGATGAAAGCATCGATGCCAGCCTTAACCCAGGAGGAGACCTCTGATGCACAGTCTTTGATGGAAAGACTAAAAACATTGTTCCAAGGGACGTCGCAGAGGAAGTCACGGAACGGATCCAGTCTGCTCTTGGATAGCAGTAGGATATTGTGTTGGTCTGGATTTCTTGGGTAGGGGTGGAGTGGAACGAGATGTTGACAGAAACTACAGCGTGGTCAGAATTTCCGAGAGGGCAGAGCTGTCTGGTGGTGCAAGAATTTGGGGTGGAAGTGAAGCAGAGGTCTAGAAGCGAGTCCCTTCCGTTAGGGATATTGGAGAAACGCGTGGGGAAGTCCACCACTTGCGTAAGGGATTGGGAGATTGAAAAATTAATGGTGTGGACACCAGCAGGGTCGGTTACAGAGTTTTCCAACCACTTAGTGTGGTGGGCGTTAAAGTCACAAAACACGAAACACGCTTTTTCCTGTTGCACCATGCAACCCTCGTTCCGTCATCTACCTGATCACGTCCTTGAAATATGTTATTCGCTGCTTTTCCCTGTCTCTTTTTCCCTCTATCTAGCCTGCTAGTAACAGGTTCTCCAGGCTCTCCTTCCTCATTGCATGTCCCAGAAACTTTAGTTGTCTCTTCCTGATGCTCAGAATTGATTTCCTTTTCTTCTCAATCCTTTCTAAAACTTTGTCATTGCTCACATGCTCGGTCCATGATATCCGCAGCATCCTTCTGTAGAACCACGTTTCAGCTGCTTCAAGTTTTTTCTTTATCTTCGAAGATATTGTCCAACATTTACTGCCATATTGCAGAACCGACATCACATAGCAATCCAGTACTCTCAACAGGATACCACTTCACTATTTACCTATTCTGCGTCTATCATGGCTTTACAATTCTTATTATAACTTGTTTTATTAATTTTTTCCTTTCGTCAAAATGGTCTACACATATAATTCCTTTTGTAAATACATGCATTGCCGTTTGTTTTCTATTTATTGTTTGAGGTTTCTCATTTTTATCTGGACTCACATGAATCCGCCAATATTGTTTGCGGGATAAATGTTCCAGGAGTCCGATGGGTTGATTTCCGCAATATAATGGTAACTAAATATTTAAACATTTTCAAAGGACGGTAGAGTAATGAACAGCTGCTCGGACTGAGAAATTAGAGAGTCGAGTTCGAATCCCAGTCGAATTTATTACATTCACTTACGTGTTAACACACTTAGGGAAAGTATAAATCCATAACTTATCTCCCTAGCTATGGGTTAATAGCAGAGCAGACTGGGTTCTATAGCCTTGGTTGGTCAATATTCCACCGCAGTAAGAATTAGCAAACGACTGCAAAAACATCTTCGTACCACAAGCGGTTGGGGACCGCTTGTAGAGCCAGAAAAGTCTCGTGAAATTTATTGGGAAGAAACCGGCTCAACCCGCCCAGGGTGAATGCTACCACAGACAAAATATGTACCCAGACACACGAGTATCCTGAAACAGATTCGTAAATATATGACTTTGATCCTCTTTACTTGTGGTCTTATGCCATAAAAGCTCAGAAAATATGATTTTTCTTTCGTGTCCCTTAAAATCTACACGTGTACAAACACATACATTTTCTTCTGCAAAAGCGTGGGAAGTTTTAAAGTTTCCAAGCCATAGACATTTATTCTTCACTAACCAATTATTGTTGGCTCGTTTTCTTTTAGGTTGAGAAATTTTATTGACTTCACGCTTTTTTTTTCGAATAGTGTGTTGTCGAAATGAAAAACAAAGGACCATCTTCTTCCTTTTTTTTTTTTCACTTCCCGAGTAAGAAACGCCATTCTCGAATAAGCTTTGATATATTTATTTCAATGATTTAATGCTTTTTATTTATTTATTTTTCTTATTTATACCCCAATAAAAGCGATTTGATTTTAGGAGATCGAATATTGATTTCATTAATCATACATGAATGAAACAGCAGGAATCTATTGCCAATGGATTAGGGAAGTGTTAATATATTCCAAATTTTGTTCGGAACATTGATTTCATTTTGTTTGGTGGCGGAGCAGGTGTCGACCAAAAATGTCGATCGAAATAACACAAAGGATTTCAGTTGTCCGAATAAAACTTGGAATAACGGAAATATATTTATAATTTCTCGTGGTGTTTAGACACTCAGAAAGACGTGCTGTAATGATTAACAAGCTTGTCTGTGTAGTGAGTTTGATCTCCACTGGGTGCCCCATACCAACGTCGTTGTGCCACATCTAAGTTACGCTTAGTAAGTCCCTAATTGGGCACTTCGACGTGGTGTAATGGTAAACAAGCCCGTCTCCTTACGATGGAGTTCGATCCCCACTTATTGCACCAAACTTTAGGCCTTGTGCGAAATCTATGTTACTCTTAGAAAATCATCGAAAACTTTGACGTTGTTTAATGGTGACCAATCTTGTCTTGCAAGATTAATTACGATTGTGTAGTGAATTCGATATTCACAGGGTTCTGCATAATTTCGGCCTTGTGCCACATTTAATATCTATTCAGTTCATACGTAATACACATTTGGGCGATCATGTTTCGAAAGAGACATGACTGACTGGGTGAAGATTTTTTTTTGCATTAGTTTCTGTGGTAGACTGATTGCCAACCAAGGCTATAAAACCCAGTCTGTCCTGCTATTTAACTCATGACTGGAGGAAAAAGAGATTGATTCATATCTTTTAAAGATATTTGCGCGTCAGTGAATGCAACGAATTCAAGATGGATCTTTTATATCTCGTTCCGAGGTGATATTCACTGCACGACAACGCACATCTGATATTTCATTTAACCTCATAAAATCACCATAACAATAGAGAATATTTTTTTAAATTTTACTGTTACATGATAGATAGATAGATAGATAGATAGATAGATAGATAGATAGATAGATAGAAGAACAGAGATAGATAGATGAGGAAGAGGCTGAGATAGATAGATAGATAGATAGATAGATAGATAGATAGATAGGGTGCGATGGTTGAATTGTCGGCTCATCATTTAGCGTGTATATCATTATACATGCCCAATAGATGATGAGACTGTTCTAATTCATTGCTGAATGAACGATGAGTAGATGCTAGAGTAGCTACTGTTTTTCACAGTCTACCATTCTTCCAGAGTGCTCAATCAGGGTGTGAGAGCGTAATAGATAGATAGATAGATAGATAGATAGATAGATAGATAGATAGATAGATAGATAATGAACAGTCTTAGATAGATAGATAGATAGATAGATAGATAGATAGATAGATAGATAGATAGATAGATAGATAAAGGACCTATGCAGATAGATAAATAAATAGATAGATAAATAGATAAAAATATGCTCTATTGTTCTCTGACGTGCTGCCTGCGATCATGACAAAAACATCGAGCGAAAACAGTGTAGAATTTGAGAAATAAACAGAAAACATCGCATTCTAAGCCAGACATCTGCAGATTGGCATCTTTAGACCAACAGCTGGTTAGGGTTTTACATGCCGTTTTGAGGCTAATCGCAGTAGCAGTGTAGTTATCAAAAAGTGACTGTGTAATCGAAAAAACATAAGCGACGAGCGAAAAATAGTTGGAAAAATTTGTATGGTTTTATTCATGTCATTCAACAAATACTAGATTTTCTACTACTAGATCTAACGCTACAAGATGTTCGAAATTGGAAAAAGCGAATAGTGTCCAATAGAGTTTCTCCTTGCAACGCTCGATGGTTCGATGGCCAAACAGATCCATTTTTACGGATCTTGAAATCTTCCCTCCTGCCAGCTTGATTAGAAGATTCATTAATCATAGTTCCCAGTCCGCATTCGTCCCAGACCAAAACATTTTGCTTGTGGCTTATCAGGCGGCGGGAAGGGAGTGATGAGTAACTATCCTCATGCGTTTTAAGGGTTCTTTCTGTCTTTTTCTTTCTTTCTTTCTTTCTTTCTTTCTTTCTTTCTTTCTTTCTCTATCTATTTCTTTCTCTATCTATCTATCTATCTATCTATCTATCTATCTATCTATCTATCTATCCCAGTCTTTTATTTTCTATCTATCTATCTATCTATCTATCTATCTATCTATCTATCTATCTATCTATCTATCTATCGCAGTCAGGTCTTTTATCTATCTATCTATCTATCTATCTATCTATCTATCTATCTATCTATCTATCTATCTATCCCAGTCTTTTCTATCTATCTATCTATCTATCTATCTATCTATCTATCTATCTATCTATCTATCTATCTATCTATCTATGTCAGTTCTTTTATCTATCTATCTATCTATCTATCTATCTATCTATCTATCTATCTATCTATCTATCGCAGTCAGTTCTTCTATCTATCTATCTATCTATCTATCTATCTATCTATCTATCTATCTATCTATCGCAGTCTGTTCATATCTTGATAGAAATATACGCTGCACAATGTACCAAACATGACTTTATTTATGTGGGTTGCGCAACAAAAAAATGAAATAAAAGATTCAATGGACGTCAGACACAACAATGTGACATCAAAAGAAGTTGTAGAAGATTTTATTGCAAACGACTGTAATTTTGACAAGTATCTTGAGGTGCACATTCTGAAAAAATATTCAAAATCTACTGACCTTTCAACCCTTGAAATGTATGAGAATCGTTATGTATACAACTTCCCGGCCCAGGGAAACGAACATAATGACTGGAGAGTTCCATATGAAGCTATTTATACTAAGATTGATTCTTCTTCGTAACTAATCAACTAAGGGGAAATTTTAAGTTAAACAAGATCACCATTACATTAAGCACGTTTCAGTTGTATGTCTTCATTTTAGTGGTGTTTCGTACGTTTTGACGCGTTTATTATCAGGACAGACCCCCTTCTTATTTTTCATTAAAATACAAGCAACATTTATATAATTTTTACATTTATATATTGTTATACCTGAAATAAAAAAAATATTTACCTTGAACAAGACAAACACACAATCGAAATATTTTTTTACCGTTGTCAAACACTGTCTTTCTTTTTTTTCTTTTCTGAAATTGCGCTCTTTTCGTAATTGTTGAACTACTACTACTACTAATACTAATAATAATAATAATAATATTAATAACAAGAGCAGTCAAGGATTGCAAACCTCCGCCAAGGCAAAACCGACAGCAGTAAGATATTTTGTTGGTCTGAATTTCTTGGGTAGGGGTGGAGTGGAACGAGATGTTGACAGAAACTACGGCGTGGTCAGAATTTCCGAGAGGGCAGAGCTGTCTGGTGGTGCAAGAATTTGGGGTGGAAGTGAAGCAGAGGTCTAGAAGCGAGTCCCTTCCGTTAGGGATATTGGAGAAACGTGTGGGGAAGTCCACCACTTGCGTAAGGGATTGGGAGATTGAAAAATTAATGGTGTGGACACCAGCAGGGTCGGTTACAGAGTTTTCCAGCCACTTAGTGTGGTGGGCGTTAAAGTCACAAAACACGAAGCACGCTTTTTCCTGTTGCACCATGCAACCCTCGTTCCGTCATCTACCTGATCACGTCCTTGAAATATGTTATTCGCTGCTTTTCCCTGTCTCTTTTTCCCTCTATCTAGCCTGCTAGTAACAGGTTCTCCAGACTCTCCTTCCTCATTGCATGTCCCAGAAACTTTAGTTGTCTCTTCCTGATGCTCAGAATCTCAAGGATTAGCAAGCGATGATTATTAAAATGAGAAAGAATAACTGCAATGAACTTGACCGCTCTTAAGAGTTAAAATACATAACAAAATGAATAAAGGAATATGAAATTAAATATAATATTAATGATAATAACAATAGCAGTCAAAGATTGTAAACCTCCGCCAAGGAAATACCGACATCATTTAAGCGATTAGCAAGGGATGATTATTAAAATGAGAAAGAATAACTGCAATATAGTTGACCACTCATAAGAGTGAAAATGCATAAGAAAATAAATAAGAGAAAGTGAAATTAAATAAAATAGTAATAATAATAGTAACAAGAGCAGTCAAAGATTGTAAACCTCCGCCAAGGAAATACCGACATCATTTAAGCGATTAGCAAGGGATGATTATTAAAATGAGAAAGAATAACTGCAATATAGTTGACCACCATAAGAGTGAAAATGCATAAGAAAATAAATAAGAGAAAGTGAAATTAAATAAAATAGTAATAATAATAGTAACAAGAGCAGTCAAAGATTGTAAACCTCCGCCAAGGAAATACCGACATCATATAAGCGATTAGCAAGGGATGATTATTAAAAATGAGAAAGAATAACTGCAATATAGTTGACCACTCATAAGAGTGAAATGTAAATAAGAAAAAATAAATAAGAGAAAGTGAAATTAAATAAAATAGTAATAATAATAGTAACAAGAGCGGTCAAAGATTGCAAACCTCCGCCAAGGAAATACCGACATCATTTAAGCGATTAGCAAGGGATGATTATTAAAATGAGAAAGAATAACTGTAATATAGTTGACCACTCATAAGAGTGAAAATGCATAAGAAAATAAATAAGAGAAAGTGAAATTAAATAAAATAGTAATAATAATAGTAACAAGAGCAGTCAAAGATTGTAAACCTCCGCCAAGGAAATACCGACATCATTTAAGCGATTAGCAAGGGATGATTATTAAAATGAGAAAGAATAACTGCAATATAGTTGGACTACCTTTTATAAGAGTGAAAATGCATAAGAAAATAAATAAGAGAAAGTAAAATTAAATAAAATAGTGGTAATAATAATAGTAACAAGAGCGGTCAAAGATTGCAAACTCTCAAGGAAATACCGACATCATTTAAGCGATTAGCAAGGGATGATTATTAAAATGAGAAAGAATAACTGCAATATAGTTGACCACTCATAAGAGTGAAAATGCATAAGAAAATAAATAAGAGAAAGTGAAATTAAATAAAATAGTAATAATAATAGTAACAAGAGCAGTCAAAGATTGTAAACCTCCGCCAAGGAAATACCGACATCATTTAAGCGATTAGCAAGGGATGATTATTAAAATGAGAAGAATAACTGCAATATAGTTGACCACTCATAAGAGTGAAAATGCATAAGAAAATAAATAAGAGAAAGTGAAATTAAATAAAATAGTAATAATAATAGTAACAAGAGGAAGCCGTCAAAGATTGTAAACTCCTGCCAAGGAAACACCGACATCATTTAAGCGATTAGCAAGGGATGATTATTAAAATGAGAAAGAATAACCGCAATATAGTTGACCACTCATAAGAGTGAAAATGCATAAGAAAATAAATAAGAGAAAGTGAAATTAAATAAAATAGTAATAATAATAGTAACAAGAGCGGTCAAAGATTGCAAACCTCCGCCAAGGAAATACCGACATCATTTAAGCGATTAGCAAGGGATGATTATTAAAATGAGAAAGAATAACTGCAATATAGTTGACCACTCATAAGAGTGAAAATGCATAAGAAAATAAATAAGAGAAAGTGAAATTAAATAAATAGTAATAATAATAGTAACAAGAGCGGTCAAAGATTGCAAACCTCCGCCAAGGAAATACCGACATCATTTAAGCGATTAGCAAGGGATGATTATTAAAATGAGAAAGAATAACTGCAATATAGTTGACCACTCATAAGAGTGAAAATGCATAAGAAAATAAATAAGAGGAAAGTGAAATTAAATAAAATAGTAATAATAATAGTAACAAGAGCAGTCAAAGATTGTAAACCTCCGCCAAGGAAATACCGACATCATTTAAGCGATTAGCAAGGGATGATTATTAAAAATGAGAAAGAATAACTGCAATATAGTTGACCACTCATAAGAGTGAAAATGCATAAGAAAATAAATAAGAGAAAGTGAAATTAAATAAAATAGTAATAATAATAGTAACAAGAGCGGTCAAAGATTGCAAACCTCCGCCAAGGAAATACCGACATCATTTAAGCGATTAGCAAGGGATGATTATTAAAATGAGAAAGAATAACTGCAATATAGTTGACCACTCATAAGAGTGAAAATGCATAAGAAAATAAATAAGAGAAAGTGAAATTAAATAAAATAGTAATAATAATAGTAACAAGAGCAGTCAAAGATTGTAAACCTCCGCCAAGGAAATACCGACATCATTTAAGCGATTAGCAAGGGATGATTATTAAAATGAGAAAGAATAACTGCAATGTAGTTGACCACTCATAAGAGTGAAAATGCATAACAAAATAAATAAGAGAAAGTGAAATTAAATAAAATAGTAAAAATAATAGTAACAAGAGCGGTCAAAGATTGTAAACCTCCGCCAAGGAAATACCGACATCATTTAAGCGATTAGCAAGGGATGATTATTAAAATGAGAAAGAATAACTGCAATGTAGTTGACCGCTTTCAACAGTGAAAATACATAAGAAAATGAATAAAGGAAAGTGAAATTAAATTGAATAATAATAAGAAGAAGAACAGCCAATGACCGCAAACCTTCGACAAGGCAATATATATGAACTCCATTCCTTGCCTAATGCCTCTTCTAGAAGTCATGAGTTACCTCCCTCTAACCCTGTAAGTTACTTGTTCACCATTGCTGTAGTCTGGTATTGAACTTAAAACTGTTTGAGACAAGTCACAGGAACGAGCAAGAAAGATGAGGACAACATAAATACTGCGTAAATACTGCGTATTCCTGTAAATACTGCGTAAATACTGCGTAAATACTGCGTATTCCTGTAAATACTGCGTAAATACTGCGTAAATACTGCGTATTCCTAAAAGAACCTAAAAATAACCTAAAGAGAGAAGGCAGAAGCAAATGCAATGAACTTAATAATGAAAAGCTGATATAGACTCCATGCACGTCAGCAATCGCTGAAACCGAATGTTTTACTGATGCTGTACAGGCCCAATGATTGCTAACTATAAATGATCAAGTAAACATACTGAACGATTATATTGGCGCCAAATACTGATTCTGTGATAAATATCCAGAAACAATCAGACAACTTATATGGGGTTTCC
Organism: Ascarosepion bandense; assembly: GCA_037127315.1. Classification (NCBI taxonomy): domain Eukaryota; kingdom Metazoa; phylum Mollusca; class Cephalopoda; order Sepiida; family Sepiidae; genus Ascarosepion; species Ascarosepion bandense. The sequence continues at coordinate 1,323,568 of JBBBDQ010000308.1, forward strand.
ATATAGTCCGTGTGCACTTCAAAAAATTATAACTTATTTTTGTATTTGCGATAGAATTAATCTGTAAAACATGTTATAAAGATTAATGTACGTAGTTTTAAGTCTAGGTAAGCAGCTTGAGACATTTTGAAATATCTTAACTGTACAATTAGTAGTGTTTTCGAAACACCTTTCAAGCCTCACAACTACTTGAAACATGCTATCGGTTGGGAACGAGAAATCGGGGAGCCGAGTTCGAATTTCAGTTAAATCCATTGTATTCACTTACGCGCAAATACCCTTGGGAAAGGTATTAATCCGTCTCCTCCTCCCAGTTATGGGTAAAATAACAGGACAGATTGGGTTCTATAGCCTTGGTCGGCAACCAGTCTACCGCAGAAAGCAATGGCAACCTACTGTGGGATAATCTTCTGCCCAGTCAGTCATGTCTCTTTCGAGACATGATCACCCAAGCGTGTATCACGTATGGCAATTAACTGACTGACTGAATATAATAGTTGGAAACATGATTAAGGCTTCAATTGGGCATAAAGTAGGGTCGATTTTCTATACTTACGAAGTAATAAACTGATCCCCCACTAATTACGACTAATTATAATACATCTCTCTAGCTATGAATCAAATAACAGGACAGATTGGGTTCTATAGCCTTGGTCGGCAACCAGTCTACCGCAGAAAGCAATGGCAACCTACTGCGGGATAATCTTCTGCCCAGTCATGTCTCTTTCGAGACATGATCGCCCAAGCGTGTATCACGTATGGCACTTAACTAACTAATTAATAATTCTTTACCACAAAATTTGCAAAGAATTTTAGATAAGTAAACAGATGGATCGGAAGAGGTTTGACCATTTTGTTGGCCTCCACGTTCGTCAGATTTGACTCTATTAGATTTGTTTTTGATAAAAACATGCGAAAACAATTGTGTATGTAACCAAACCTAGTTCATTAAAATATTTGAAGGCTAAAATAATTAATTTGATTTTAGGCATTACTGTATTACCTTTTGTATTCCTAATGATGGAGGGCACGAGGAAACTTAAATAAAATTTCAATAAAACATTAAAAATATATATTTACTTTTTACTTATCCCTTTTACAAATTATTCTATCGCAAATACAAATAACGTTATACATTTTTTAAAGTGCACACGAACTATATTGACACCTTGTATATGTTTGCCCGGTATTAGCATCCACGGAATAAAAATAAGTCATAGTAACGTTGGCAAGTTGTGCACTGGAATCTCTGCAACATTTATATGAAGGAAATTGCAAAAAATGCCATAGTCAAAAATGCATTTCCGAAGCTAAGCAGAATACTGAAAGACAGGAAAATCTCTTTGGAAACAAAGAAAAGAGTACTGATTTGCTATGTGATATCTGTCCTTCTGTATGGAAGTGAATGCTAGACGATATCAAAGATGAGGGATAGGCTTCAGGCAACAGAAATGTGGTTTTACAGAAGGGTGCTGAGGATTTCATAGACGGAGCATCTGTGCAACGATGAGGTGTTGGAAAGAATGCAAAGGAGAAGAAAACTCATATTAAATATCAGTAAGAGACAAATGAGGTTCTTAGGACACTTAATGAGGAAGGAGTGCCTAGAGAACTTAATACTCACGGGTCGGATAAATGTAAGGAGAAACAGGGAAAAACAACGCGTAACGTACTTGTTAGGTCTGCGTAGATGGATGGCGGGGCCGGGCTAAGAGATACCAAGAGAAAAATGTTGAGAGCGACAAGAGATAGAGCCAAGCGGAAGTTCATGAACGCCTACGTCCTGAAAGGATACGGATACGGCACACGAAGAATAATATATATATATATATATATATTTTTTTTTTTAATCATATCACCCCGAGCAAGGCGGTAAGGCCACTGGTGTGCAGGGGGTTACATAAGAGTGAATAGATTGGAAAAGAGAAAGCTGGAAACCACATCCTAAACAGGGAACAAGGGATGAGCCTCTACACCTGTTCAATAGACAATGGGTGGAGTGTGAACCGGGCGATATATTTCTACAGGCCTGATTTTATGAGAAATTTTTGTTCGAACTTACGATTCTTCACAATATCGAGGAAGCTATTAATTGATCTGGTGCGTCTTAGACCACTCAACCAAGAATGATTCTACAGTCTAAATGAAGACAAATCAAGCTTTATATACACTATCGGCCATAATTATTAGGCCACCCCGTTTTTTTTTTTAAATTGGTGTATTTCATACTATTTTTAGTATTTATTGCCAAGTGGACAATTCTGAAGTGAAAATAGAATTACTGCACAATAACATGTGCATCAAATGAATTGTTCTGGTGTCCAGCTTTTGCGCTCTCTTCCCCATGCTAGTCTCTTCTTCTTACTGGCTTGTCGAATCAAAGTTTTCCTGGCTGCCTTGTAAAATTTTGCAAGCTAATAATAAAAGAACCATTCTATTTTCATTTAGAATTATCCACTTGGCAATAAATACCAGAAATAGTATGAAATACATCATTTTTAAAAAATCTGGGGTGGCCTAATAATTATGGCCAGTAGTGTATGTATATACATATACAAATATATCAATTCTACAGGGGGCGATGGGTAAATTGTCGCTATTTGCCTTGTAAAATTTTGCAAAGTAATAATAACAAAAGAACCATTCTATTTTCATTTAGAATTATCCACTTGGCAATAAATACCAGACATAGTATGAAATACATCATTTTTTAAAAATCTGGGGTGGCCTAATAATTATGGCCAGTAGTGTATGTATATACATATACAAATATATCAATTCTACAGGGTGCGATGGGTAAATTGTCGCTATTTGCCTTGTAAAATTTTGCAAAGTAATAATAACAAAAGAACCATTCTATTTTCATTTAGAATTATCCACTTGGCAATAAATACCAGACATAGTATGAAATACGTCATTTTTACAAAATCTGGGGTTGCCTAATAATTATGGCCGGTAGTGTCCATAATTTTCAATTTCTTGTAATTAATCGTCTCTGCTCTGAAATGTATCGTAATGTAAACAAATGTAAACGGACAATATGACGGAAAATCCTGAAGATTAACAATATCTTCTTCAATGTACCATGTCCCTTCCGGACGCAGCCGATCATGGCTTTCTACATCTCCCTATCCCTTGTCTCTTTTAATACCTTTTCGATACCAATCACTCCCCACTCCTCTGTCTATCTGCTAAAGTCCAACAAGTATGTCATGCGTTGATTTCCCTTGTCTCAGTTGAGTAAAAGAGAAACATGACCAATTTCACTCTGCCAGAAATTTGAAAACGGCATGTTATACTTCTTGACCTTAGTACCAGGAACTCTAATACAAATATTTCAGAGTGTTTGGGTGTCAATCAAAGCATTGTAAAGAATTCAGAAAAAGTTGGATGATATATCCATTAATAATCATGGTGTTTAGAGTGATCACTAGAAATGGCGATATTATGCCTCCATTCATCTTCCCACATGGTCTCAGACTCAACACGGAGTTAGACATGAAGTGCCTTGAAAAGGTTATGCTTCTGTAGGTGAAGAGGATGGCTGTTGAAGGACCCTATATCAGGCAACAGACAACAACTTCCTTGATTGTTATGAGTGGGGTGCAGTCGAGCGTGGGGCAAACTATCGCATTGTATCACCAAAGATTAACTGAACGCAAATATTTATACCAACATTCACTAACTTAAACAAGGAGACCGTCCATAAAAGTTACATGTGATTCCGAAGTCCGAAAGAGTTGGACTAGTTTATTGGTGACTGAGAAGGTTTCTTGGAGTGATTACTAGTAATGGCGATGCTATGCCTCCATTCATCTTCCCACATAGTCTTAGACTCAACATAGAATTAGATAACAAGTGTCTTCAAGAGGTTATCCTATGAAGAGGATGGTTGCTGGAAGACACTATATCAGGCAACATTACTCTGCACCATGCCAAACATGCAGGAGGACCCAGTCACGATTGTCAGATAATTTCTACGACCACATCACTTTTTTCATTTGGCCACCTAACTCTCCAGACACCAACTTTCTGGATTATTATGAGTGGGGTGCAGGAAGACACTATATCAGGCAACATTACTCTGCACCATGCCAAACAAGCAGGAGGACCCAGTCACGATTGTCAGATAATTTCTACGAACACATCACTTTTTTCATTTGGCCACCTAACTCTCCAGACACCAACTTTCTGGATTATTATGAGTGGGGTGCAGGAAGACACTATATCAGGCAACATTACTCTGCCATGTCAAACAAGCAGGAGGACCCAGTCACGATTGTCAGATAATTTCACAGCCACATCACTTTTCGTTGGCCACCTAACTCTCCAGACACTGCCTGGATTATTATGAGTGGGGTGCAGGAAGACAGTATATCAGGCAACATTACTCTGCACCATGCCAGAGCAAGCAGGAGGACCCAGTCACGATTGTCAGATAATTTCTACGAACACATCCAGCACTGTTTGTGCACCTAACTCTCCAGACACCAACTTTCTGGATTATTATGAAATGGGGTGCAGGAAGACACTATATCAAGTAACATTACTCTGCACCATGTCAAACAAGCAGGAGGACCCAGTCACGATTGTCAGATAATTTCTACGACCACATCACTTTTTTTAATTTGGCACTAACTCTCCAGACACCAACTTTCTGGTTATTATGAGTGGGAGTGCAGGAAGACACTATATCAGGCAACATTACTCTGCCTGTGCCAAACAAGCAGGAGGACTGATGCAATTGTCAGATAATTTCTACGAACACATCACTTTTTTCATTTGGCCACCTAACTCTCCAGACACCAACTTTCTGGATTGTTATGGAGGTGGGGTGCAGGAAGACACTATATCAGGCAACATTACTCTGCACCATGTCAAACAAGCAGGAGGACCCAGTCACGATTTATCAGATAATTTCTACGACCACATCACTTTTTTTTCATTTGGCCACCTAACTCTCCAGACACCAACTTTCTGGATATTATGAGTGGGGTGCAGGAAGACAGTATGTCAGGCAACATTACTCTGCCATGCAAACAAGCAGGAGGACCCAGTCACGATTGTCAGATAATTTCTACGAACACATCACTTTTTTTCATTTGGCCACCTAACTCTCCAGGCACCAGCTTTCTGGATTATTATGAGTGGGGTGCAGGAAGACACTATATCAGGCAACATTACTCACTGTCTCAAACAAGCAGGAGGACCCAGTCACAATTGTCAGATAATTTCTACGACCACATCACTTTTTTCATTTGGCCACCTAACTCTCCAGACACCAACTTTCTGGATTATTATGGTGGGGTGCAGGAAGACAGTATATCAGGCAACATTACTCTGCACCATGCCAAACAAGCGGAGGACAGTCCACAGTTGTCAGATAATTTTACTGAAACCACTCTGCTTTTTTCATTTGGCCACCCTAACTCTCCAGACACCAACTTTCTGGATTATTATGGTGGGGTGCAGGGAAGACACTATATCAGGCAACATTACTCTGCACCATGCCAAACAAGCAGGAGGAACCAGTCACGATTGTCAGATAATTTCTACATTACCTCACTTTTTCATTTGTGCCACCTAACTCTCCAGACACCAACTTTCTGGATTATTACTGGTGGGGTTGGGAAGACAATATATCAGGCAACATTACTCTGCACCCTTGCCAAACAAGCAAGGACCCAGTCACGATTGTCAGATAATTTCTGCTACGAACACATCACACTTTTTTCATTTGGCCACTAACTCTCCAGACACCAACTTTCTGGATTATTATGAGTGGGGTGCAGGAGCCACTATATCAGGCAACATTACTCTTTACATGTCAAACAAGCAGGAGGGGCCAGTCACGATTGTCAGATAATTTCTACGACCACATCGCTTTTTTCATTTGCTGGCCCACCCTAACTCTGCAGACATAACTTTCTGGTTATTGAGTGGGGTGCAGGAAGACACTATATCAGGCAACATTACTCTGCACCATGCCAAACAAGCAGGAGGACCCAGTCACGATTGTCAGATAATTTCTCTAGACACATCACTTTTTTCATTTGGCCACCTAACTCTCCAGACACCAACTTTCTGGTTATTATGGTGGGGGTGCAGGAAGACACTATATCAAAGGGCAACATTACTCTGCCATGCAGAGCAAGCAGGAGGACCCAGTCACGATTGTCAGATAGTTTCTACATTCACATCTGCTTTTTCATTTTGGCCACCTAACTCTCCAGACACCAACTTTCTGGATTATGAGTGGGGTGCAGGAAGACACTATATCAGGCAACATTACTCTGCACCATGCCAAACAAGCAGGAGGACCCAGTCACAGTTGTCAGATAATTTCTACGACCACATCACTTTTCATTTGCAGCCACCTAACTCTCCAGACACCAACTTTCTGGATTATTAATAACAATTGGGGTGCAGGGAAGACACTATCCAGGCAACATTACTCTGCACCATGTCAAACAAGCAGGAGGACCCAGTCACGATTGTCAGATAATTTCTCGACCACATCACTTTTTCATTTGTACACCTAACTCTCCAGACACCAACTTTCTGGATTATTATGGAGTGGGGTGCAGGGAAGACACTATATCAGGCAACATTACTCTACACATGTCAAACAAACGGAGGACCGAGTCACAGTTGTCAGATAATTTCTACGACCACATCACTTTTTTCATTTGGCCACCTAACTCTCCAGACACCAACTTTCTGGATTATTATGGAGGTAGGGTGCTGGAACACTATATCAGGCAACTTGTTCTCCTGTGCCAAACAAGCAGGAGGACCCAGTCACGATTGTCAGATAATTTCTCAACCCACATCCTTTCCATTTGGCCACCTAACTCCTTAGGGCCACCAACTTTCTGGATTATTATGAGTGGGGTGCAGGGAAGACACTATATCAGGCAACATTACTCTGCACCATGCCAAACAAGCAGGAGGACCCAGTCACGATTGTCAGATAATTTTCCTGACCACATCACTTTTTCATTTGGCCACCTAACTCTCCAGACACCAACTTTCTGGATTATTCTGAGTGGGGTGCAGGAAGACACTATATCAGGCAACATTACTCTGCACCTTGCCAAACAAGCAGGAGGACCCAGTCACGATTGTCAGATAATTTCTACGACCACATCACTTTTTTCATTTGGCCACCTAACTCTCCAGACACCAACTTTCTGGATTATTATGAGTGGGGTGCAGGAAGACACTATATCAGGCAACATTACTCTGCCATGCCAAACAGCAGGAGGACCCAGTCATGATTGTCAGATGATTTCTGACCACATCACTTTTTTCATTTGGCCACCTATTTCTCCAGACACCAACTTTCTGGATTATTATGAGTGGGGTGGGGAAGACACTATGTCAGGCAACATTACTCTGCACCATGTCAAACAAGCAGAGGACCCAGTCACGATTGTCAGATAATTTCTACGACCACATCACTTTTTCATTTGGCCACCTAACTCTCCAGACACCAACTTTCTGGATTAGTATGAGTGGGGTGAGGAAGACACTATATCAGGCAACATTACTCTGCACATGTCAAACAAGCAGGAGGACCCAGTCACGATTGTCAGATAATTTCTACGACCACATCACTTTTTCATTTGGCCACCTAACTCTCCAGACACCAACTTTCTGGATTATTATGAGTGGGGTGCAGGAAGACACTATATCCAGAGCCAACATTTCTCTGCCTACCACTTTTAAACAAGCAGGAGACCCAGTCAATTTGTCAGATAATTTCTACGACCACATCTTGCTTTTTTCATTTGGCCACCTAACTCTCCAGACACCAACTTTCTGGATTATTATGTAAGGTGAGGTGCAGGAAGACACTATATCAGGCAACATTACTCTGCACCATGCCAAACAAGCAGAGGACCCAGTCACGATTGTCAGATAATTTCTGTACATCACTTTTTCATTTGGCCACCTAACTCTCCAGACACCAACTTTCTGGATTATTGGAGTGGGGTGCAGGAGAAGACACTATATCAGGCAACATTACTCTGCATGACACCAGACAAGCAGGAGGACAGTCACATTGTCAGATAATTTCTACGACCACATCACTTTTTTTTGTTTAGCCACTAACTCTCTCCAGACACCAACTTTCTGGATTATTACTCAGGTGGGGTGCAGAAGACAAGTATATCAGGCAACATTACTCTGCACCATGCCAAACAAGCAAGGAGGACCCAGTCACGATTGTCAGATAATTTCTACGACCACATCACTTTTTTCATTTGGCCACTAACTCTCCAGACACCAGCTTTCTGGTTAATGAGTGGGGTGCAGGAAGACAGTATATCAGGCAACATTACTCTGCACCATGTGACAAGCAGGAGGACCCAGTCACGATTGTCAGATAATTGTCTGGCTCCTCACTTTTCATTTGGCCACCTAACTCTCCAGACACCAACTTTCTGGATTATTATGAGTGGGGTGCAGGAAGACACTATATCAGGCAACATTACTCTGCACCATGCCAAACAAGCAGGAGGACCCAGTCACGATTGTCAGATAATTTCTACGACCACATCACTTTTTCATTTGGCCACCTATCTCCAGACACCAACTTTCTGGATTATTATGAGTGGGGTGGGAAGACAGTATGTCAGGCCAACATTACTCTGCATGCCAAACAAGCAGGAGGACCCAGTCACGATTGTCAGATAATTTCCCCGACCACATCACACTTTTTCATTTGGCCACCTAACTCTCCAGACACCAACTTTCTGGATTATTATGAGTGGGGTGCAGGGAGGAAGACAGTATATCAGGCAAAATTACTCTGCACCATGCCAAACAAGCAGGAGGACCCAGTCACGATTGTCAGATAATTTCTGCAGCCATGCTTTTTTCATTTGGCCACCTAACTCTCCAGACACCAACTTTCTGGATTATTATGGTGGGGTGCAGGAAGACAGTATATCAGGCAACATTACTCTGCACCATGCCAAACAAGCAGAGGACCCAGTCACGATTGTCAGATAATTTCTACGACCACATCACTTTTTCATTTGGCCACCTAACTCTCCAGACACCAACTTTCTGGATTATTATGAGTGGGGTGCAGGAAGACACTATATCAGGTAACATGTACTCTGCACCATGCCAAGCAAGCAGGAGGACCAGTCACGATTGTCAGATAATTTCTACGACCACATCACTTTTTTCATTTGGCCACCTAACTCTCCAGACACCAACTTTCTGGATTATTATGAGTGGGGTGCAGGAAGACAGTATATCAGGCAACATTACTCTGCACCATGCCAAACAAGCAGGAGGACCCAGTCACGATTGTCAGATAATTTCTACGGCCATCACTTTTCGTTGACACTAACTCTCCAGACACCAACTTTCTGGATTATTATGAGTGCGGTGCAGGAAGACAGTATATCAGGCAACATTACTCTGCACCATGCCAAACAAGCAGGAGGACCCAGTCACGATTGTCAGATAATTTCTACGACCACATCACTTTTTCATTTGGCCACCTAACTCTCCAGACACCAACTTTCTGGATTATTATGAGTGCGGTGCAGGAAGACACTATATCAGGCAACATTACTCTGCCATGCCAAACAAGCAGGAGGACCCGGTCACGATTGTCAGATAATTTCTACGACCACATCACTTTTTTCATTTGGCCACCTAACTCTCCAGACACCAACTTTCTGATTATTATGAGTGGGGTGCAGGAAGACAGTATATCAGGCAACATTACTCTGCACCATGCCAAACAAGCAGGAGGACCCAGTCACGATTGTCAGATAATTTCTACGACCACATCACTTTTTTCATTTGGCCACCTAACTCTCCAGACACCAACTTTCTGGATTATTATGAGTGGGGTGCAGGAAGACATTATCAGGCAACATTACTCTGCACCATGCCAAACAAGCAGGAGGACCCAGTCACGATTGTCAGATAATTTCTACGACCACATCACTTTTTTCATTTGGCCACCTAACTCTCTCCAGACACCAACTTTCTGGATTATTATGAGTGCGGTGCAGGAAGACAGTATATCGGGCAACATTACTCTGCACCATGCCAAACAAGCAGGAGGACCCAGTCACGATTGTCAGATAATTTCTACGACCACATCACTTTTTTCATTTGGCCACCTAACTCTCCAGACACCAACTTTCTGGATTATTATGAGTGTGGGGTGCAGAAGACAGTATATCAGGCAACATTACTCTGCACCATGTACCAAACAAGCAGGAGGACCAGTCACGATTGTCAGATAATTTCTACGACCACATCACTTTTTTTTTCATTTTGGCCACCTAACTCTCCAGACACCAACTTTCTGGATTATTATGAGTGGGGTGCAGGAAGACAATATGTCAGGCAACATTACTCTGCACCATGCCAAACAAGCAGGAGGACCCAGTCACGATTGTCAGATAATTTCTACGACCACATCACTTTTTCATTTGGCCACCTAACTCTCCAGACACCAACTTTCTGGATTATTATGAGTGGGGTGCGGAAGATGATATATCAGGCAACATTACTCTGCACCATGCCAAACAAGCAGGAGGACGGTCACGATTGTCAGATAATTTCTACGACCACATCACTTTTTCTACATTTGGCCACCTACTCTCCAGACACCAACTTTCTGGATTATTATGAGTGGGGTGCAGGAAGACACTATATCGGGCAACATTACTCTGCACCATGCCAAACAAGCAGGAGGACCCAGTCACGATTGTCCAGATAATTTCTACGACCACATCACTTTTTTCATTTGGCCACCTAACTCTCCAGACACCAACTTTCTGGATTATTATGAGTGGAGTGCAGGAGCAGTATATCGGGCAACATTACTCTGCACCATGCCAAACAAGCAGGAGGACCCAGTCACGATTGTCAGATAATTTCTACGACCACATCACTTTTTTCATTTGGCCACCTAACTCTCCAGACACCAACTTTCTGGATTATTATGAGTGGGGTGCAGGAAGACAGTATATCAGGCAACATTACTCTGCACCATGCCAAACAAGCAGGAGGACCCAGTCACGATTGTCAGATAATTTCTACGACCACATCACTTTTTTCATTTGACCACCTAACTCTCCAGACACCAACTTTCTGGATTATTATGAGTGGGGTGCAGGAAGACAGTATATCAGGCAGCATTACTCTGCACCATGAAGCAAGCAGGAGGACCCAGTCACGATTGTCAGATAATTTCTACGACCACATCACTTTTTCATTTGGCCACCTAACTCTCCAGACACCAACTTTCTGGATTATTATGAGTGGGGTGCAGGAAGACAGTATATCAGGCAACATTACTCTGCACCATGCCAAACAAGCAGGAGGACCCAGTCACGATTGTCAGATAATTTCTACGACCACATCACTTTTTTCATTTTTGGCCACCTAACTCTCCAGACACCAACTTTCTGGATTATTATGAGTGCGGTGCAGGAAGACAGTATATCAGGCAACATTACTCTGCCATGCCAAACAAGCAGGAGGACCCAGTCACGATTGTCAGATAATTTCTACGACCACATCACTTTTTTCATTTAGCCACCTAACTCTCCAGACACCAACTTTCTGGATTATTATGAGTGGGGTGCAGGGAAGACAGTATATCAGGCAACATTACTCTGCACCATGTGCTGCAAACAAGCAGGAGGACCCAGTCACGATTGTCAGATAATTTCTACGACCACATCACTTTTTTCATTTGGCCACCTAACTCTCCAGACACCAACTTTCTGGATTATTATGAGTGGGGTGCAGGAAGACAATATATCAGGCAACATTACTCTGCACCATGCCAAACAAGCTTAGGAGGACCCAGTCACGATTGTCCAGATAATTTCTCGACCACATCACTTTTTTTCATTTGGCCACTAACTCTCCAGACACCAACTTTCTGGATTATTGTAAGGTGGGGTGCAGGAAGACAGTATATCAGGCAACATTACTCTGCACCATGCCAAACAAGCAGGAGGACCCAGTCACGATTGTCAGATAATTTCTACGACCACATCACTTTTTTCATTTGGCCACCTAACTCTCCAGACACCAACTTTCTGGATTATTATGAGTGGTGCAAGGAAGACAGTATATCAGGCAACATTACTCTGCACCATGCCAAACAAGCAGGAGGAAAGGACAGTCACGATTGTCCAGATAATTTCTACGACCACATCACTTTTTCATTTGGCCACCTAACTCTCCAGACACCAACTTTCTGGATTATTATGAGTGCGGTGCAGGAAGACAGTATATCAGGCAACATTACTCTGCACCATGCCAAACAAGCAGGAGGACCCAGTCACGATTGTCAGATAATTTCTACGACCACATCACTTTTTTCATTTGGCCACCTAACTCTCAGACACCGTTCTGGATTATTATGAGTGCAGTGCAGGAAGACAGTATATCAGGCAACATTACTCTGCCATGCCAAACAAGCAGGAGGACCCAGTCACGATTGTCGAATAATTTCTACGACCACATCACTTTTTTCATTTGTCCACCTAACTCTCCAGACACCAACTTTCTGGATTATTATGAGTGCGGTGCAGGAGGGCAGTATATCAGGCAACATTACTCTGCACCATGCCAAACAAGCAGGAGGACCCAGTCACGATTGTCAGATAATTTCTACGACCACATCACTTTTTTCATTTGGCCACCTAACTCTCCAGACACCAACTACGGATTATTATGAGTACGGTGCAGGAAGACACTATATCAGGCAACATTACTCTGCACCATGCCAAACAAGCAGGAGGACCCAGTCACGATTGTCAGATAATTTCTACGACCATATCACTTTTTTCATTTGGCCACCTAACTCTCCAGACACCAACTTTCTGGATTATTATGAGTGCGGTGCAGGAAGACACTATATCAGGCAACATTACTCTGCACCATGCCAAACAAGCAGGAGGACCCAGTCACGATTGTCAGATAATTTCTACGACCACATCACTTTTTTCATTTGGCCACCTAACTCTCCAGACACCAACTTTCTGGATTATTATGAGTGCGGTGCAGGAAGACACTATATCAGGCAACATTACTCTGCACCATGCCAAACAAGCAGGAGGACCCAGTCACGATTGTCAGATAATTTCTACGACCATATCACTTTTTTCATTTGGCCACCTAACTCTCCAGACACCAACTTTCTGGATTATTATGAGTGCGGTGCAGGAAGACAGTATATCAGGCAACATTACTCTGCACCATGCCAAACAAGCAGGAGGACCCAGTCACGATTGTCAGATAATTTCTACGACCACATCACTTTTTCATTTGGCCACCTAACTCTCCAGACACCAACTTTCTGGATTATTATGAGTGCGGTGCAGGAAGACACTATATCAGGCAACATTACTCTGCACCATGCCAAACAAGCAGGAGGACCCAGTCACGATTGTCAGATAATTTCTACGACCACATCACTTTTTCATTTGGCCACCTAACTCTCCAGACACCAACTTTCTGGATTATTATGAGTGCGGTGCAGGAAGACAGTATATCAGGCAACATTACTCTGCACCATGCCAAGCAAGCAGGAGGACCCAGTCACGATTGTCAGATAATTTCTACGACCACATCGCTTTTTTCATTTGGCCACCTAACTCTCCAGACACCAACTTTCTGGATTATTATGGGTAAATTGCAGGAAGACACTATATCAGGCAACATTACTCTGCACCATGCCAAACAAGCAGGAGGACCCAGTCACGATTGTCAGATAATTTCTACGACCACATCACTTTTTTTCATTTGGCCACCTAACTCTCCAGACACCAACTTTCTGGATTATTATGAGTGCGGTGCAGGAAGACATATATCAGGCAACATTACTCTGCACCATGCCAAACAAGCAGGAGGACCCAGTCACGATTGTCAGATAATTTCTACGACCATATCACTTTTTTCATTTGGCCACTAACTCTCCAGACACCAACTTTCTGGATTATTATGAGTGGGGTGCAGGAAGACAATATATCAGAGCAGCATTGCTCTGCACCATGCCAAACAAGCAGGAGGACCCAGTCACGATTGTCAGATAATTTCTACGACCACATCACTTTTTTCATTTGGCCACCTAACTCTCCAGACACCAACTTTCTGGATTATTATGAGTGCGGTGCAGGAAGACACTATATCAGGCAACATTACTCTGCACCATGCCAAACAAGCAGGAGGACCCAGTCACGATTGTCAGATAATTTCTACGACCACATCACTTTTCGTTGGCCACCTAACTCTCCAGACACCAACTTTCTGGATTATTATGAGTGCGGTGCAGGAAGACACTATATCGAGCAACATTACTCTGCACCATGTGCCAAACAAGCAGGAGGACAAGTCACGATTGTCAGATAATTTCTACGACCACATCACTTTTTCATTTGGCCACCTAACTCTCCAGACACCAACTTTTTCTGGATTATTATGAGTGCGGTGCAGGAAGACACTATATCGGGCAACATTACTCTGCACCGTACCAAACAAGCAGGAGGACAGTCACGATTGTCAGATAATTTCTACGACCACATCACTTTTTTCATTTGGCCACCTAACTCTCCAGACACCAACTTTCTGGATTATTATGAGTGGGGTGGGAAGACAGTATATCAGGCAACATTACTCTGCACCATGCCAAACAAGCAGGAGGACCCAGTCACGATTGTCAGATAATTTCTACGACCACATCACTTTTCATTTGGCCACTAACTCTCCAGACACCAACTTTCTGGATTATTATGAGTGCGGTGCAGGAAGACAGTATATCAGGCAACATTACTCTGCACCATGCCAAACAAGCAGGAGGACCCAGTCACGATTGTCAGATAATTTCTACGACCACATCACTTTTTTCATTTGGCACTATAACTCTCCAGACACCAACTTTCTGGATTATTATGAGTGCGGTGCAGGAAGACACTATATCAGGCAACATTACTCTGCACCATGCCAAACAAGCAGGAGGACCCAGTCACGATTGTCAGATAATTTCTACGACCACATCACTTTTTTCATTTGGCCACCTAACTCTCCAGACACCAACTTTCTGGATTATTATGAGTGCAGTGCAGGAAGACAATATATCAGGCAACATTACTCTGCACCATGCCAAACAAGCAGGAGGACCCAGTCACGATTGTCAGATAATTTCTACGACCACATCACTTTTTTCATTTGGCCACCTAACTCTCCAGACACCAACTTTCTGGATTATTATGAGTGCGGTGCAGGAAGACACTATATCAGGCAACATTACTCTGCACCATGCCAAACAAGCAGGAGGACCCAGTCACGATTGTCAGATAATTTCTACGACCATATCACTTTTTTCGTTTGGCCACCTAACTCTCCAGACACCAACTTTCTGGATTATTATGAGTGGGGTGCAGGAAGACAGTATATCAGGCAACATTACTCTGCACCATGCCAAGAGCAAGCAGGAGGACCCAGTCACGATTGTCAGATAATTTCTACGACCACATCACTTTTTTCATTTGGCCACCTAACTCTCCAGACACCAACTTTCTGGATTATTATGAGTGCAGTGCAGGAAGACACTATATCAGGCAACATTACTCTGCACCATGCCAAACAAGCAGGAGGACCCAGTCACGATTGTCAGATAATTTCTACGACCATATCACTTTTTTTCATTTGGCCACCTAACTCTCCAGACACCAACTTTCTGGATTATTATGAGTGGGGTGCAGGAAGACAATGCAACATTACTCTGCACCATGCCAAACAAGCAGGAGGACCCGGTCACGATTGTCAGATAATTTCTACGACCACATCACTTTTTCATTTGGCCACTAACTCTCCAGACACCAACTTTCTGGATTATTATGAGTGCGGTGCAGGAAGACACTATATCAGGCAACATTACTCTGCACCATGCCAAACAAGCAGGAGGACCCAGTCACGATTGTCAGACAATTTCTACGACCATATCACTTTTTTTCATTTGGCCACCTAACTCTCCAGACACAACTTTCTGGATTATTATGAGTGCGGTGCAGGGAAGACACTATATCAGGCAACATTACTCTGCACCATGCCAAACAAGCAGGAGGACCCAGTCACGATTGTCAGATAATTTCACGACCACATCACTTTTCATTTGGCCACCTAACTCTCCAGACACCAACTTTCTGGATTATTATGAGTGCGGTGCAGGAAGACACTATATCAGGCAACATTACTCTGCACCATGCCAAACAAGCAGGGCCAGTCACGATTGTCAGATAATTTCTACGACCACATCACTTTTTTCATTTGGCCACCTAACTCTCCAGACATAACTTTCTGGATTATTATGGTGGGGTGCAGGAAGACAGTATATCAGGCAACATTACTCTGCACCATGCCAAACAAGCAGGAGGACCCAGTCACGATTGTCAGATAATTTCTACGACCACATCACTTTTTTCATTTGGCCACCTAACTCTCCAGACACCAACTTTCTGGATTATTATGAGTGCGGTGCAGGAAGACAGTATATCAGGCAACATTACTCTGCACCGTACCAAACAAGCAGGAGGACCAGTCACGATTGTCAGATAATTTCTACGACCACATCACTTTTCATTTGGCCACTAACTCTCCAGACACCAACTTTCTGGATTATTATGAGTGCGGTGCAGGAAGACACTATGTCAGGCAACATTACTCTGCATACCAAACAAGCAGGAGGACCCAGTCACGATTGTCAGATAATTTCTACGACCATATCACTTTTTTTCATTTGGCCACTAACTCTCCAGACACCAACTTTCTGGATTATTATGAGTGCGGTGCAGGAAGACCAGTATATCAGGCAACATTACTCTGCATGCCAAACAAGCAGGAGGACAGTCACGATTGTCAGATAATTTCTACGACCACATCACTTTTTTCATTTGGCCACTAACTCTCCAGACACCAACTTTCTGGATTATTATGAGTGCGGTGCAGAGAGAACCTTATATCGGGCAACATTACTCTGCACCATGCCAAACAAGCAGGAGGACCCAGTCACGATTGTCAGATAATTTCTACGACCATATCACTTTTTTCATTTGGCCACCTAACTCTCCAGACACCAACTTTCTGGATTATTAGCAAGGTGCGGTGCAGGAAGACTATATCGGGCAACATTACTCTGCACCATGCCAAACAAGCAGGAGGACCCAATCACGATTGTCAGATAATTTCTACGACCACATCACTTTTTTCATTTGGCCACCTAACTCTCCAGACACCAACTTTCTGGATTATTATGAGTGCGGTGCAGAGACACCTATATCAGGCAACATTACTCTGCACCATGCCAAACAAGCAGGAGGACCCAGTCACGATTGTCAGATAATTTCTACGACCATATCACTTTTTTCATTTGGCCACCTAACTCTCCAGACACCAACTTTCTGGATTATTATGAGTGCGGTGCAGGAAGACACTATATCAGGCAACATTACTCTGCACCATACTTGAAGCAAGCAGGAGGACGGTCACGATTGTCAGATAATTTCTACGACCACATCACTTTTTTCATTTGGCCACCTAACTCTCCAGACACCAACTTTCTGGATTATTATGAGTGCGGTGCAGGGGGCACTATATCGGACAGCATTACTCTGCCATGCCAAACAAGCAGGAGGACCCAGTCACGATTGTCGAATAATTTCTACGACCACATCACTTTCATTTGGCCACCTAACTCTCCAGACACCAACTTTCTGGATTATTATGAGTGCGGTGCAGGAAGACACTATATCAGGCAACATTACTCTGCACCATGCCAAACAACCAGGAGGACCCAGTCACGATTGTCGGGTAATTTCTACGACCACATCACTTTTTTCATTTGGCCACCTAACTCTCCAGACACCAACTTTCTGGATTATTATGAGTGCGGTGCAGGAAGACAGTATATCAGGCAACATTACTCTGCACCATGCCAAACAAGCAGAGGACAGTCACGATTGTCAGATAATTTCTACGACCACATCACTTTTTTCATTTGGCCACCTAACTCTCCAGACACCAACTTTCTGGATTATTATGAGTGCGGTGCAGGAAGACACTATATCAGGCAACATTACTCTGCACCATGCCAAACAAGCAGGAGGACAGTCACGATTGTCCAGATAATTTCTACGACCACATCACTTTTTTCATTTGGCCACCTAACTCTCCAGACACCAACTTTCTGGATTATTATGAGTGCGGTGCAGGAAGACACTATATCAGGCAACATTACTCTGCCTTTGAAACAAGCAGGAGGACCCAGTCACGATTGTCAGATAATTTCTACGACCACATCACTTTTTTCATTTGGCCACCTAACTCTCCAGACACCAACTTTCTGGATTATTATGGGTGCGGTGCAGGAAGACACTATATCAGGCAACATTACTCTGCACCATGCCAAACAAGCAGGAGAGACCCAGTCACGATTGTCCAGATAATTTCTACGACCACATCACTTTTTCATTTGGCCACCTAACTCTCCAGACACCAACTTTCTGGATTATTATGAGTGCAGTGCAGAACTATATCAGGCAACATTACTCTGCACCATGCCAAACAAGCAGGAGGACCCAGTCACGATTGTCAGATAATTTCTACATTCCCATCACTTTTTTCATTTGGCCACCTAACTCTCCAGACACCAACTTTCTGGATTATTATGAGTGCGGTGCAGGAAGACACTATATCAGGCAACATTACTCTGCACCATGCCAAACAAGCAGGAGGACCCAGTCACGATTGTCAGATAATTTCTACGACCATATCACTTTTTTTCATTTGGCCACCTAACTCTCCGAACACCAACTTTCTGGATTATTATGAGTGCGGTGCAGGGAAGACACTATATCAGGCAACATTACTCTGCACCATGCCAAACAAGCAGGAGGACCCAGTCACGATTGTCAGATAATTTCTACGACCACATCACTTTTTTCATTTGGCCACCTAACTCTCCAGACACCAACTTTCTGGATTATTATGAGTGCGGTGCAGGAAGACACTATATCAGGCAACATTACTCTGCACCATGCCAAACAAGCAGGAGGACCCAGTCACGATTGTCAGATAATTTCTACGACCACATCACTTTTTTCATTTGGCCACCTAACTCTCCAGACACCAACTTTCTGGATTATTATGAAGTGCGGTGCAGGAAGACACTATATCAGGCAACGTTACTCTGCATGCCAAACAAGCAGGAGGACCCAGTCACGATTGTCAGATAATTTCTACGACCACATCACTTTTTTCATTTGGCCACCTAACTCTCCAGACACCAACTTTCTGGATTATTATGAGTGCGGTGCAGGAAGACACTATATCAGGCAACATTACTCTGCACCATGCCAAACAAGCAGGGCCAGTCACGATTGTCAGATAATTTCTACGGCCATACTTTTTTCATT
Source organism: Ascarosepion bandense (assembly GCA_037127315.1). Lineage (NCBI taxonomy): Eukaryota > Metazoa > Mollusca > Cephalopoda > Sepiida > Sepiidae > Ascarosepion > Ascarosepion bandense. Next base: position 1,343,040 of record JBBBDQ010000308.1, read on the forward strand.
TGGCCACCTAACTCTCCAGACACCAACTTTCTGGATTATTATGAGTGCGGTGCAGGAAGACACCCTATATCAGGCAACATTACTCTGCATGAAGCAAGCAGGAGGACCCAGTCACGATTGTCAGATAATTTCTACGACCATATCACTTTTTTCGTTTGTACCTAACTCTCCAGACACCAACTTTCTGGATTATTATGAGTGCGGTGCAGGAAGACAGTATATCAGGCAACATTACTCTGCACCATGCCAAACAAGCAGGAGGACCCAGTCACGATTGTCAGATAATTTCTACGACCACATCACTTTTTTCATTTGGCCACTAACTCTCCAGACACCAACTTTCTGGATTATTATGAATGCGGTGCAGGAAGACACTATATCAGGCAACATTACTCTGCACCATGCCAAACAAGCAGGAGAGACAGTCACGATTGTCAGATAATTTCTACGACCATATCACTTTTTTCATTTGGCCACTAACTCTCCAGACACCAACTTTCTGGATTATTATGAGTGCGGTGCGGAAGACACTATATCAGGCAACATTACTCTGCACATGCCAAACAAGCAGGAGGACCCAGTCACGATTGTCAGATAATTTCTACGGCCACATCACTTTTTTCATTTGGCCACTAACTCTCCAGACACCAACTTTCTGGATTATTATGAGTGCGGTGCAGGAAGACAGTATATCAGGCAACGTTACTCACCACCATGCCAAACAAGCAGGAAAAGGACCCAGTCACGATTGTCAGATAATTTCTACGACCACATCACTTTTTTCATTTTGGCCACCTAACTCTCCAGACACCAACTTTCTGGATTATTATGAGTGCGGTGCAGGAAGACACTATATCGAGCGACATTACTCTGCACCATGCCAAACAAGCTTAAAGGAGGACCCAATCACGATTGTCAGATAATTTCTACGACCACATCACTTTTTTCATTTGGCCACCTAACTCTCCAGACACCAACTTTCTGGATTATTATGAGTGCAGTTACGAGGAAGACACTATATCAGGCAACATTACTCTGCACCATGCCAAACAAGCAGGAGGACCCGGTCACGATTGTCAGATAATTTCTACGACCATATCTACTTTTCATTTGGCCACCTAACTCTCCAGACACCAACTTTCTGGATTATTGAGTGCGGTGCAGGAAGACAGTATATCAGGCAACATTACTCTGCACCATGCCAAACAAGCAGGAGGACCCAGTCACGATTGTCAGATAATTTCTACGACCATATCACTTTTTTCATTTGGCCACCTAACTCTCCAGACACCAACTTTCTGGATTATTATGAGTGCGGTGCAGGAAGACAGTATATCAGGCAACATTACTCTGCACCATGCCAAACAAGCAGGAGGACCCAGTCACGATTGTCAGATAATTTCTACGACCACATCACTTTTTTCATTTGGCCACTAACTCTCCAGACACCAACTTTCTGGATTATTATGAGTGCGGTGCAGGAAGACACTATATCAGGCAACATTACTCTGCACCATGCCAAACAAGCAGGAGGACCCAGTCACGATTGTCCAGATAATTTCTACGACCATATCACTTTTTTCATTTGGCCACCTAACTCTCCAGACACCAACTTTCTGGATTATTATGAGTGCTGATTGCAGGAAGACACTATATCAGGCAGCATTACTCTGCACCATGCCAAACAAGCAGGAGGACCCAGTCACGATTGTCAGATAATTTCTACGACCACATCACTTTTTTCATTTGGCCACCTAACTCTCCAGACACCAACTTTCTGGATTATTATGAGTGCGGTGCAGGAAGACACTATATCAGGCAACATTACTCTGCACCATGCCAAACAAGCAGGAGGACCCAGTCACGATTGTCAGATAATTTCTGCGACCACATCACTTTTTTTCATTTGGCCACCTAACTCTCCAGACACCAACTTTCTGGATTATTATGAGTGCGGTGCAGGAAGACACTATATCAGGCAACATTACTCTGCACCATGCCAAACAAGCAGGAGGACCAGTCCACGATTGTCCAGATAATTTCTACGACCACATCACTTTTTTCATTTGGCCACCTAACTCTCCAGACACCAACTTTCTGGATTATTATGAGTGCGGTGCAGGAAGACACTATATCGGGCAACCATTACTCTGCACCATGCCAAACAAGCAGGAGGACCCAGTCACGATTGTCAGATAATTTCTACGACCATATCACTTTTTTCATTTGGCCACTAACTCTCCAGACACCAGCACCTGGATTATTATGAGTGCGGTGCAGGAAGACACTATATCAGGCAACATTACTCTGCACCATGCCAAACAAGCAGGAGGACCCAGTCACGATTGTCAGATAATTTCTACGACCACATCACTTTTTCATTTGGCCACCTAACTCTCCAGACACCAACTTTCTGGATTATTATGAGTGCGGTGCAGGAAGACACTATATCAGGCAGCATTACTCTGCACCATGCCAAACAAGCAGGAGGACCCAGTCACGATTGTCAGATAATTTCTACGACCACATCACTTTTTCATTTGGCCACCTAACTCTCGAACACCAACTTTCTGGATTATTATGAGTGCGGTGCAGGAAGACACTATATCAGGCAACATTACTCTGCATGCCAAACAAGCAGGAGGACCCAGTCACGATTGTCAGATAATTTCTACGACCATATCACTTTTTTTCATTTGGCCACCTAACTCTCCAGACACAACTTTCTGGATTATTATGAGTGCGGTGCAGGAAGACACTATATCAGGCAACATTACTCTGCACCATGCCAAACAAGCAGGAGGACCCAGTCACGATTGTCAGATAATTTCTACGACCACATCACTTTTTTTCATTTGGCCACCTAACTCTCCAGACACCAACTTTCTGGATTATTATGAGTGCGGTGCAGGAAGACACTATATCAGGCAACATTACTCTGCACCATGCCAAACAAGCAGGAGGGACCCAGTCACGATTGTCAGATAATTTCTACGACCACATCACTTTTTTCATTTGGCCACCTAACTCTCCAGACACCAACTTTCTGGATTATTATGAGTGTACGGTGCAGGAAGACACTATATCGGGCAACATTACTCTGCACCATGCCAAACAAGCAGGAGGACGATCACGATTGTCAGATAATTTCTACGACCACATCACTTTTTTTCGTTTGGCCACCTAACTCTCCAGACACCAACTTTCTGGATTATTATGAGGTACGGTGCAGGAAGACACTATATCAGGCAACATTACTCTGCACCATGCCAAACAAGCAGGGAGGACCCAGTCACGATTGTCGAATAATTTCTACGACCACATCACTTTTCATTTGACACACCTAACTCTCCAGACACCAACTTTCTGGATTATTATGGTGGGGTGCAGGGGAGAAGACACTATATCAGGCAACATTACTCTGCACCATGCCAAACAAGCAGGAGGACCCAGTCACGATTGTCAGATAATTTCTACGACCACATCACTTTTTTCATTTGGCCACTAACTCTCCAGACACCAACTTTCTGGATTATTATGAGTGCGGTGCAGGAAGACACTATGTCAAACGACATTACTCTGCACCATGCCAAGCAAGCAGGAGGACCCAGTCAATTTGTCAGATAATTTCTACGGCCACATCACTTTTTTCATTTGGCCACCTAACTCTCCAGACACCAACTTTCTGGATTATTATGAAGGTCACGGTGGGAAGACACTATAATATCAGGCAACATTATACTGCACCATGCCAAACAAGCAGGACCCGGTCACGATTGTCAGATAATTTCTACGACCACATCACTTTTTCATTTGGCCACCTAACTCTCCAGACACCAACTTTCTGGATTATTATGAGTGCGGTGCAGGAAGACACTATATCAGGCAACATTACTCTGCACCATGCCAAACAAGCAGGAGGACCCAGTCACGATTGTCAGATAATTTCTACGACCACATCACTTTTTTCATTTGGCCACCTAACTCTCCAGACACCAACTTTCTGGATTATTATGAGTGCAGTGCAGGAAGACACTATATCAGGCAACATTACTTTTCTACATGCCAAACAAGCAGGAGGACCCAGTCACGATTGTCAGATAATTTCTACGACCACATCACTTTTTCATTTGGCCACTAACTCTCCAGACACCAACTTTCTGGTTATTATGAGTGCGGTGCAGGAAGACACTATGTCAGGCAACATTGTCTACTGCCAAACAAGCAGGAGGACCCAGTCACGATTGTCAGATAATTTCTACGACCACATCACTTACATCGTTTGGCCACCTAACTCTCCAGACATAACTTTCTGGATTATTATGAGTGCGGTGCAGGAAGACACTATATCGGGCAACATTACTCTGCCATGCCAAACAAGCAGGAAGGACAGTCACGATTGTCAGATAATTTCTACGACCACATCACTTTTTTCATTTGGCCACCTAACTCTCCAAGACACCAACTTTCGGATTATTGTAAGTGCGGTGGGAAGACACTATATCAGGCAACATTACTCTGCACCATGCCAAACAAGCAGGAGGACCCAGTCACGATTGTCAGATAATTTTTACGACCACGTCACTTTTTTCACGTTACAGCCCCAAACCTCGAACTGCTTTCTGGATTATTATATGAGTACTGATCCAGAGACACTATATCGAGCAACATTCTCTGCCATATAAAACAAGCAGGAGGACCCAGTCACGATTGTCAGATAATTTCTACGACCCTCACTTTTTCATTTGGCCACCTAACTCTCCAGACACCAACTTTCTGGATTATTATGAGTGGGGTGCAGAAGACACTATATCAGGCAACATTGCTCTGCACCATGCCAAACAAGCAGGAGGACCGATCACGAATTGTCGATGATTTCTACGACCACATCACTTTTTTCAGGTGGCCACCTAACTCTCCAGACACCAACTTTCTGGATTATTATGAGTGCGGTACAGAAGAACTATATCAGGCAACATTACTCTACGCAGCCCAAAACAAGCAGAGGAGACCCAAATCACGATTGTCAGATAATTTCTACGACCACATCACTTTTTCATTTGGCCACCTAACTCCAGACACCAACTTTCTGGATTATTATGAGTGCGGTGCAAGGAAGACACTATATCAGGCAACATTACTCTGCACCATGCCAAACAAGCAGGAGGACCCAGTCACGATTGTCAGATAATTTCTACGACCACATCACTTTTTCATTTGGCCACCTAACTCTCCAGACACCAACTTTCTGGATTATTATGAGTGCGGTGCAGGAAGACACTATATCAGGCAACATTACTCTGCACCATGCCAAACAAGCAGGAGAGACCCAGTCCACGATTGTCAGATAATTTCTACGACCACATCACTTTTTTCATTTGGCCACCTAACTCTCAGACACCAACTTTCTGGATTATTATGAAGTGCGGTGCAGGAAGACACTATATCAGGCAACAATGGGGTGCAATCGCGCGTGAGGCCAACAATCGTATTGTAAAACCAAAGATTAACTGAATGCAAATATTTGTGCCAACATTCACCAATTTAAAGCAGAGGACCGTTCAGAAGAGATATAACCATATCACGTAAATTGATTGTCAGATATCGTTTTTACCTACACATTGAATATGTATATAAAATCTGAAATGAAAGCACAATTCATATTTCTTTGAATAGAAACAAAAATGCAATTCATACTGGCTTAATTTTTATTCTTAGCTGCTTATTAATCCGGTACCCAACATCCTTTGTGTCAAAAAAACTTAGCCAATGTTTTGTTTCATTTCAGTGTATATACGGATGTGTTGGCGAGGAGATGAGGAGACTTCGACAGTGTGTCAGTCCTGGAATGTGGTGAAAATTTTAGATGCCTTCAACAAAGGTAAGAATTCATCGATTTCAGCTGAAGGGGAGATTTTCATTAATTAGTAGGAAAGACATTTGGAAGATTTCTATCTATTTTGGTATATGCTGGTAATATCGATCATTGCTTCTTGTTTCAAATATCTATCTATCTATCTATCTATCTATCTATCTATCTATCTATCTATCTATCTATCTAACTATCTCAGTCTGTTCATATCTATCTATCTATCTATCTATCTATCTATCTATCTATCTATCTATCTATCTATCTCAGTCTGTTCATATCTATCTATCTATCTATCTATCTATCTATCTATCTATCTATCTATCTATCTCAGTCTGTTCATATCTATCTATCTATCTATCTATCTATCTATCTATCTATCTATCTATCTATCTCAGTCTGTTCATATCTATCTATCTATCTATCTATCTATCTATCTATCTATCTATCTATCTATCTCAGTCTGTTCATATCTATCTATCTATCTATCTATCTATCTATCTATCTATCTATCTATCTCATTCTATTCTTATCTATCTATCTATCTATCTATCTATCTATCTATCTATCTATCTATCTGTTCATATATATGTATCTAACACTGTCTGTTCATATCTATGTATGAAAAAGAACACTTAAATCAATTATCAAGTGAATTATTCAGCTGTTTGTAAATGTCATTAAGCCATAACCTCTGAACTTTCCAACGTCTGTCAAAAATTACGTTAACCATAATTGCCAGGCAAACTGACATCGAATAATATTTATATCATTGCTTTTAGACCCGCCGGATAAGTAACAACACGTTATTTTTTTCGCTTTTATAATTTAATCGATTCTAAAATATATTTTCCTAACATATTGGATGCCATCTTTTGAGACCCGAGACTTACAGCGTAATGTTACTTGCTTAACTTTTTTAAGTCATTTTAGCAGCTCTACACTGCGTGCTAAAGTTAAAAATGACGTTCTTCAACATTATTAATTAACGGACAGACAGAAATAAATCGGACAGACAGAAATTCTGGCTGTCAAACGGCCGCTTGTCAATTTATTACTTATTCTGTTTTCAGTCAGTGTCAGTTACAGGCTTGGACGATCATGTCTCAAAAGAGACATGACTGACTCTGCAGAAGCGACGGATTAATACCTTTATTACAAAAAAAAAAACAAAAACAAAAAAAACAAAACAAGACAAAACAAAGCATTTCGTTAAAAACAAAAGCTCGATCTCTGCCGGAGATCACATTTTCTTTATTAAGATTTATTGAATATCCTGATAGACGTCATGCACACTGTTTCAAATATGAATATCTATTATAATAACGTTTAAAACAATATATACACACATACTGTAGTGTGCATCATACTTTCACGGCTTCTGCTCCGATGAACTTAGCTCACTGGTAACCCCCTATATACGAATTTCCTCGAGCCACAAGATTAGCAACTAGGTCCCACCCTTTTACTGTGAAACAAATATATTGTAAACGCAAATTCTACTCCAGCAGCTTCTTTTCTCGCACTTCCCGCCTGTGGAAATCTCTTCCGCATACTTGCTTTCCTGACAGTTACAATCTCCAAGAATTTAAATGTAAAGTCAATAGTCATCTCCTGTCTCACTAACTTACATCCTCTCTCTCTCAAGCTTTTCTACATCCACCCCACTCTCATCAGTTCTCTCTTCCCTGTCCTACTCTCTTCCTGACACCCCCTGCAATCTCTCACTTCTCATATAATTCCTCTTATGTAACACCCAACACAACAGTATAATATAAAGTTCAATAAACTTATTTTGATAAAGTTGTTATAAGAAGGATTACATAACATTCGAAAAAATACATGATCAAAAACATGAGTTTATTGAGCTTTATATTTTGGAATTATATAATTTACCTTTACGAAGCTTTACAATAAAAAGTTATTTCACATTTACACTTTTTTCTTGACTCGTTCTGATCTATATACTGGCTACTGTATGTATGTATATATATTTTTTTTTCTAAACATATGCTGTTAAATATAAGAGACAATGAATGTCTATTATGTTTAACCATGAGCCGTTCTAAACGTCGTATTTTTGCTTTAATTTCAGTTGATAATAAAGACAAAAATTCTCCAACATTTGGATAATTATTTATTGGTTTTCTTCTAAGCTTTCGGCTCACATGAGCCATCTTCAGAGAGGTTGTTTAAACTGAAATATTATAAAATCTACCATCACCGACGATTTTATTTTGTGTTGACATAAAACTCCGCTTGGCAACGGCAATAGTTACCAAAAATAATAAACGCAGTTCTTAAGTTTGCGATGCGGTTTTATGACGTCACACCGCGGGATAGCGCGAAATGACAACAAAACCATCTAGTCAAATGCAATGTAATATGTTATTTCCTGTTATAAAGTTGATTTGATTAAGTGTTGGTTGTTTCGATTTGATGTACATGGCCTCCAATATCTGCAGGTTCCTCTTACTGTGTGTATGAGTAAGGATCACCGTATTGTTGACCAAAATCTGTCTGATATTACCTACATGTTTATGTTTTTCAGAGAAATGTTGTTTAATAGTACTCTGATCAGAAAGATGACATGTAAGTCTACGGGAGAGTGTGGTTGTAGTAAAACCAATATATGTACTAGGTTTTTGATTAGTATCAGAGATGCAATCTCTGAATGGGCATGTAAATTGGTACACTACATTGGTTTTTTGTAGAGAATTTAGTTTAGTGCTTGTTGGGTTATTATAGACGATGAGGTCAATTGTTTTAAACTTTTTATAATATATAATGAGTTTAATTTGATTATTACTTTCCACTGGTTTAACATTTCTACGTATTATGTTTTTGAGAGTTTTTTCATCTTGTTTATAATTATAATGTATTTGGTTGCAATAGTATAAGTTAATAGTGTTATGTTTATTTTGATGTAAACCATTATTATTAATATTATCATTATTGATAGAGCTATTGTTAATTTTGTTGAGATACATTTTAATTTGTTGATCAATAACGGAGTTAGGAAATCCATTATTGACTAGTGTTTGCTTAATGTTGTGCTATTCTTTATAAAATATAGATTTGGAAGAAGATATCATTTGTGTGCGTTGAAGTAAGTTTTTTATAACAGCTAACTTATATAGTTGGGAGCATTCACTATTATAGACACGAATTTATGCTAGTTGGTTTCCTATATAGAGAAGTAGTAAATTTATGTGTGCTAGAATCAATGAATACATCAAGGAATGGGAGTTTGTTATTAATATTAAATTCTAATGTAAATTTGAGGACGGAGTGACTTTCAAATTTGTTTTTAAGATATTTAATTTGATCGATATTCTTAGCTAAAAGAAAGATGTCATCTATGTATCTTACATATATAGAGGGTTTATTGTTGTCATTAATTATTTTATTTTTTAGATTTGCCATATAATAATTAGAAAAGAGGGGACCTAAAGGAGATCCCATCGCAATACCATCTATTTGTGTATAAATATTGCCTAAGGGATCGTGAAAGGGTACTTGTGTGGTGCATGCTACTTGGACGGGAACATTTTTTGAATAAGTTTTGGACATCCAAAGATGCAATTATTTGATTCTTAGGTTTTACGGAATGGAGAATCTGTAAAAATTCGTCCGTGGAATTAATACTATATTTACCAGGAAGATAGGGAGTAATTAGTTTGTTAAGTGTTGTGGAAAGGTTATATATTGGTGTGGGTATTTGAGAAATGATAGGTCGGAGGGTATGATCTTTTTTATGGATTTTTTCATTTCCATAAAGGTAGCCGGGCTGATAGGTTCCCTCACTTCTAATTATTATATTTCACTCGAAAATTACTATTGGTATGTTTAGCCATGTATTAGCTTATTACACTTATATTTTTTATTTATTTGCTATTTTTATTTTCATTATTATTATGTCATTTTTCATCATATTTCGATTTCTGCTTTGGTCTCACTACCAACCAAGTCTGCGGGGAGACCTAAGGCAGGTAGTGGCGTGTTGTTATGACTCCATTTCATGTTTTTCTATCTTCCCTATCATCCCCAGCATTACATCGATAACGTTTTCCTTAGTGTGTGGGCTGTACTTAATAAGACAATTTTTTGTATATCTCTTAAGCTGGGGTTTCCAGGGATTCTTTCAATGTGTTGTTTTGTTCCATTTTTTATCATTCCAAGTGCACCTACTATCACTGGTACAACTCTTGTTTTCAATTTCCACATTTTTTCTATTTCAATTTCCAGGTCTTTATATTTTGACAGTTTTTCAAATTCCTTGGTTGCTATGTTACAATCCGCTGGACAAGCCATATCAATTAATAGACAAGTTTTCTCCTTCTGGTTTTTAACAATAATGTCTGGCCTGTTTGCTTAAATTTTTCTGTCTGTGTAGATGGTGTAATCCCATAAAATGACTACATCTTCTATTTCTGTAACCGGTGCTGGATGATGTTCATACCAGTGTTTGTTTACAGCTTTTCCATAATGTTTGCACATTGCCCAATGTAAATATTGCCCAACTCTATCGTGGCGATTTTTATATTCGTTTGGGGCAAGCACAGAACAGCCTGAGATTAGGTGGTCTATTGTTTCTTGGTGTTTCTCACAAAACCTGCATTTTGGATCCATATTATTATGCATAATATTTGCCTGAAAGTTTCTCGTGAAAAGACTTTGGTCTTGTGCTGCAAGTATAAATCCTTCAGTTTCAGACTTTAATCCAGATGCACGTAACCATCGATGAGTATTAACTTTGTCAACATTGGATTTATTGGCACGTTCTGGATATTGGCCATGCAGAGGTTTGTCTTGCCAGCGCTGTTTCATCTTTTCAAGAGCTTTATATTATTATTATTATTATTATTATTATTATTATTATTATTATTATTATTATTATTATTTTGTTATATATTTTATATTTATTAATATTATTGTTATTTTAATAATATATTATTTATCTATTTTATGTTTATTTTATTTTATTTATATTATTTTATTTTATTATAATTTAAATTTTAATATACTTTAATTTTAATTTATTTTATTTTATTTTTTCTAATTTATTATATTAGGTCTAACGAATTTATTCGTGTTGGCTTTTTATATATCCTTTATCATTTTATGAATAATCTTTTATGTTCGTGTATGGGATTTCAACATTTTTTTAAAATTCCAGTTAATTTGAGCTGAAACATTGTAACTGATGTCAATATCTGTCTGCAATTCAATCCAGGCCAAAATTTAATATTTCTCTCTCTTAGCCGTTCTCATTAGCTCTTCCCTTCTCTACATTTTCTCACTTATTTTCCTCTTCACTTTCAATTTCTTCTGTATCTTTCCTTTTCTTCTTTCTTTTCCTTTCCTCTTTCTTTTTCTTTCCTCTTTCTTTTCCTTTTCCTCTTTCTTTCCTTTTCCTCTTTCTTTTCTTTTCCCTTTCTTGTTTCCTCATCTTATTTTCTGATATTTTCTTCCCTCTTTTTTCACCTTTTTTTAAAAATATCTTTTTACCTAGTAGGAAGAAAATTCCAAAAATAAAAGGGAAGTGTTGTTCTTAAAGAAGTCTTTTTAAATAAAAATGTTTATTACCATCATTGTTAACTACCCGATGAGACATTATTCTTTCAATGTCGAAACAAAATGAACAATCCATTAATAGTTTCTAGCTTATCAGATGTTCTAATGCAATAATTAATAATCAGTATTCATTGATCTGTTTTTATATTAAGCATTGTTTTAAATTAATCTTTTAAACGTTGGAATTATTTTCTTGGTTTTTATTCATTTGGATCATTGGAATATATATATATATATATATATATATATATATATATATATATATATATATATAGTCATAAGTCATATTGTCATCCACAGACAGATCTGTTTCGCTCTATCACAGCTTATTAGTACGGTTAGACATCCGATTACTTTTTACCCAGGATTGAAACCCGACCGAATTGTCGTCAGTCGGAGAATCTACCTCTGAGGTAGAAGGAGGCAGACTTTTTAGCGTGTATAGTGTATATTATCATTATACATGCCCAATAGCTGAGAGTGTTCTAATTCATTGCTGAATGAACGATGCGTATATGCTAGAGTAGCTACTGTTTATCAAAGTCTACCATTCTTCCAGAGTGTTCGATCAGGGTGTGAGAGTATATATATATATATATATATATATATATATATATATATATATATATATATAGTTATGAATTAATTGTACATTGCGACACGGAAATCTCTATGTTTCGAGACAGATTTTCATCATCAGGCAATGTTGCTGTTGGTTGTGCAGATGATTTACATTTAAATAACAAAAACCTTTGGTTTGCTGTGTATGTATTTGGGAAGACATAAAATATTCATGTGTGTTTCTTTTTAACTAATCAGAGCGAAGATTCATTTTGGGATTTGGCCCTAAAGAATACATACTAACCAACTTTTTCTTTTTTTTTCTTTTTTCCTCCCTCATCCTACTCTTCTCTCTTCTTCCTTTCCCTCCTTAATGGTCAAGATGTCAACCTGCCTTAAACCTAATCTTATCCTTTTCCCTTTTTCCTCCTTTCTTCTTTTAGTTTTATTGCCTTTGATATTAAACTCCATAATATTTATCATATTGAGCACTGTTCATAATAAAATAAATGCCGGGTCTCTCAAAATAGTAAAACCTTGAGTCCTCTTCACCTAGAATTATATATATATATATATATATATATATATATATATATATATATATATATATACTACCGGCCATAATTATTAGGCTACCCAAGTCTTTTTAAGAAAATGATGTATTTCATACTATTTATAGTATTTATTGTCAAGTGGATAATTCTAAATCAAAATAGAATGGTTCTTTTGTTATTACTTTGCAAAATTTGACAAGGCAGCCAGGAAGTCTTTGCTTCGGTCAGCCAATAAGAAGAAGAGACTAGCATGGGGTAGAAAGCACAAAAACTGGACACCAGAACAGTTCATTTGATGCACATGGTATTGTGCAGTATTAAAAAAAAGAGCAATTCATTTAGAATTATCCACTTGGCAATAAATACTATATAAAATAGTATGAAATACAGCATTTCTTTTAAAAAACTGGGGTGGCCTAATAATTATGGTCGGTAATGTATATATATATATGTATATATATATAGTTTAACGTATGGTGTATTTATGGGTAAAAGTGCTCAATATCAGAGAGAGACCACATGTAAATATAAAAATGAACACTGAGGCCAACACAAAGCAGATCCAGTCTGTTTCAATGACGGACGACAATGTTTGAACTTCGTGGTTAGAAGATTGCGTTCAAGCTTTCAGACTTTCACCGCTTGGCATTGACTTCAGTTTTCACTTATATATATATATATATATATATATATATATATACATTTTTTTAAATACCAAGATATCAAAATGTTATATCGTAACTGCTTTAAAGAAAATATTTTGTTCAGAAGCAGTTACGATATAACATTTTGATATCTTGATATTTAAAAAAATGTTATATATATATATATATATATATATATATATATATATATATATATATATCAAGATATCAAAATGTTATATCGTAACTGCTTTAAAGAAAATATATTTTGTTCAGAAGCAGTTACGATATAACATTTTGATATCTTGATATTTAAAAAAATGTATATATATATATATATATATATATATATATATATATATATATATACATTTTTTTAAATATCAAGATATCAAAATGTTATATCGTAACTGCTTTAAAGAAAATATATTTTGTTCAGAAGCAGTTACGATATAACATAAATATATATATATATATATATATATATATATACATTTTTTTAAATATCAAGATATCAAAATGTTATATCGTAACTGCTTTAAAGAAAATATATTTTGTTCAGAATCGTATTTTTCTCTCACATATTAAAGAGAGAGAGAGAGAGAGAGAGAGAGAGAGAGAGAGAGAGAGAGAGCCGAGAAAGCATCAATCTTTATTGGCTTGTTGAATAAATTGATGAGCCTCAAGCGGGGTTCGAGTACACTAGACTAGCTCATCGGAATTTATTTACCATAAGTTAACGTAATTTTTAGTTTCTAATTAATAGAAACGAACAAACAAGCAAAAAAGTACGTGTAGGTTTTGCATTGCCAGGCAATGCGTCTGAAAAGAGATACTTGTAATGAAAGCGAAGAAATATCGAATTCGATGTCAGGGTTAATGCATGTAGAAGCGAGTCATAAAACTTGTGTGAAAAGACGTTAACAGATGCATTTCAAATACTGCAGTTGTTTTTGTTGAATCAAATTTTCAAAATCATAAAGTTTTCATCGTATTCAAAAATAAAACCATGTCCGGACGGCATTTATAATCTAATTAATTCAGCAGTTAATGACACTTCCGTTGCGTGCAAGATGGGAAGGAGACGGGGGACCCCGAGTATCCATATCGGGAGGGGATCCAATCAAAAATTGAAATAAAAATTTAGTTTAGAGTATTTACAATATTCGGACTATTGTCCTCATTTTTGTTGCCGTTTGTATGACGTTTCGGTCGTTGTAAGCTCCGGCCTTCTCCAGGGGCTAGGAATTTCGAACCGGACCCTTTATTACAATCACTGGGGTATATAAATTCTATTCTTGGCGTAGTTGGCCTATTTTGGTAGTCATGAATTATCTCCCTCTAACCTTTAAGGACACATGGCCCAGTGAATATAGACGTCGGTTAGTTCCTGTGACTTAACCTCAAAATAGTTGTGAGTTCAATACGACGCTACAGCAGTGGTGAACAAGTAACTTGCAGGGTTAGAGAGGGGATAACTCATGAATTCTAAAAGAGACATTCCTACGCAAGGGATGAGAATGATATACCCCAGTGATTGTAATAAAGGGTTCGGTTCGAAATTCTAGCACCTGAAGAAGGCCGGAGCGTACAACGACCGAAACGTCGTACTAATTGCAACAAAGATGAGGGCAATAGTCCGAATAATGTAAATACTGTAAATACTACCCCATCTTAGAAATATAGACAAATATTATTTTTTAGTAAGTATTTTTTTCATATTTGCCGGTTAGTATATGTGTTGTATCTATGAATACATTTGTTTCTTGATGAACCATTCGGAGTAGAAAAGACAAAAATGAAATAATTCTAAGATCTGATAAAAGAACAAAAAATAATTAAATATCCAGGAAGTGTTTTAATGCAGGACAGAAAGTGTGACACTGAAATCCGAAGATGCATTGGAATGGCCGACCGACGCGATATGTCTTTGTCTTTTCTACAAATATTTTCACGGCTTCTGCTCTGATGAGATTATCTCCCTGGTGCTTCGTCTACACGAATTTATTTGAGTTACTAGATTGGCGACTAGGTCCCACCTTTTTAAAGTCAAAACAGTCAAATGTAACCGTCACTTCTACTCTAACAGTTTCTTTTCTCGCACTTCTCGCTTATGGAATTCCCTTCCGTATACTTGCTTCCTTGATAGCTACAATCACCAAGAGTTTAAGTGCAACGTCAATTGCCATCTTTTATCTCCTTGGTTCCCATCTTTTTTCTTATCCTTTCCCCGACACCCCCTGCATCTTGTTCTTCTTCCTTCTTGGTCTATTCTCATGTAATCCCCTACGCACCAGTGGCAGTACTACCTCGTTTGGGTGAAATATAGTGCTTTTTGTAACGTTGCGTTTCCTTCTTTCTTTTCTCCAGGCTGTTTGGGTGACAGCGACATTACCATATGTCGTCTTGTTTATTTTACTGGTCCGTGGTTGTACGCTTCCAGGCGCAAGTGATGGCATTTTCTTTTACCTGAAGCCTCAATAGCACCGTCTCCTTGAGTATAAGGTAAGTACCGTTTTTTATATGCCTTGTTTTGTCTTATACTTGTGTAAATCGAACCCCATTTTATCTCCTTACTATCAATCCCTGTCCTTTTTCGGCCGTCTTACTTTTCTGTTACGTGCCGTGTCATTACGCCCTGTGAGTGTTTAATTTTTTAAACCTTCCTATCTCGTTATGTGCCCTAGAAATTTTAATTGTTTCTATCTGATTCTAAGTCTGTTACACTTTTGTTTCCATTCTCTTTAAAACTTCATCGTTGCTCACATGTTCCGACTATGGTATTCTCAGTATACTTCTGTGGAAACATATTTATGTTTCTTCAAGTCTTTTCTTCATCAATAAAGAAAGAGATTGTCCAGCATCCACTGTCATATAAAAGAGCCGATATTACATAATAGTTAAGCATTCTTTTCTTTGATTGGCAACTAGGTCCCACCCTTTTATAGCCAAAACAATATCGTATAATCTATTCGATCAGTTTCTTTTCTCTCACTTTCCGCCTTTAGAATTCCCTTCCGTATACTTGCTTCCCTGATAACTATGATCGCCAAAAGTTTAAGTGCAACGTCAATTGCCATCTGTAATCTCTTTTTTTTGCTGTCTCTCCTAATCCCTGTTCTGCCAACCATTTTTACTTGTTAGTTAAGTAGGTTATTCAATCTTTTATTATGCCCTGTGAGTGTCTATTTTTTTAAAACCTTCCTTTCTCGTTATGTGCCCTAGAAAGTTCAATTGCTTCTATCTGATTATAAGTTTGTTACACTTTTGTTTCCATTCCCTTTAAAACTTCATCTTTGCTCACATGTTCCGACAATGATATTCTCAGTATACTTCTGTGGAAACATATTTATGTTTCTTCAAGTCTTTTCTTCATCAATAAAGAAAGAGATTGTCCAGCATTCACTGTCATATAAAAGAGCTGATGTTACATAATAGTTAAGTATTCTTTTCTCTGATTGGCAAATAGGTCCCACCCTTTTATAGCCGAAACAATCTATATATATATAAAAGGCAATCTGTGAGTCTGTGTGTGACTGTAAGCTATGCACGCCTACTTTTTCTAAGCTACGCCATTCAATCTTTCTAGGGACACATATCTACAGGAAAGCCAGGTTGACACATACTTTTGAGTTTAAGTTCAGCAATTTTCCCTTTCGCAATTTTTGGCCAATGGTGCCGATTGTTTACATTTGCTCCGTAAAACATCTAAGAGCTAAGATGGTTGCTAGAAATTATGTCACAGAAATCAAATCACGCGACTAAAAAAAATGAGCCTTTATATTTAATTTTTATTCCGACGCTTTAAAAATTCATTTGGTCAACAAAAATATGTGAATATTTCTCACGTAATTTTGAAACAAAAGAAATATTAAAAAAAAGGTGTTTTTTTAAACAAAAACAAAATAAGTAAAACAAAAGTGCCAATGGTTACTTTAATAATTTAAGTATTTTCTTTTTTCAGATTTAATATTTCATACTTCAGAAAATAAAATTAAAAAAAAATAAAGCTTTTTTTTCGCTAAATATTTCATGCAGGAAATCAACTGTCTGTAAATTCGTGTGGCATTAATGTAACTTTTTCTTCTAAAATTAAATTTCTACATTTTTAAATATTCTTAAAAAATTTCTGAACTGAGAGCGTAATAGTTTTTATATTTCTAATTTCAGTAAAACGCTGGTGTCCCTCAGGGCTCTATTCTGGGCCCGACGCTCTTCCTTATTTTCATAAATGACCTCCCAGATGAGATCAAGTGCCAAGTAGGTATCTACGCAGATGACACCACAATTTACTCTCGCATCAGTAAGAAACCCGTTGTGGCGGACAAATATAATGTCGCTGCTGACCTTGAACGGGAACTACACTCTGTGGTGAATATTGGCAAGAAGTGGCTTGTCAATTTCAATGCGACTAAGACCACGCTGTTGTCTGTCAATCATCACAGGCAACTCCACCTGCCTCCCATAAGCATGGACCAAGCGAGTCTCCCTGAGAGCAATACACTGCGCCTCCTCGGTCTAACTCTCACTTCTGATCTCAAATGGAAACACTACATTGAGTCCATAGCTAAATCCACGACTAAGAAGGTTGGGTCACTGTGTCGGGCCAGGATGTTTTTCCCGCCTGAATCCATCCTGCATATATACAAATCAACCATTCGTTCGTGCATGGAATACTGCTGTCATATATGGTCAGGCGCCCCTGCTGTTCATCTCAGTGATCTCGAAAGGCTCCAAAGGAGAATCAGTAATGTAATAGGTACCGACTTGGCAGCTCGACTACAGCCACTTCCCCACGGACGAAATGTGGTCTGTTCTATAAATACTTTCATGGCTTCTGCTCCAACGAACTTAAGTCACTGGTGCCTCTGCAACAATCTGCAGATTGGCAACTGGGTCTCACCCATTCATAGTTAGATTAACCAAATGCAGACGACAATTCTACTCCTTCAGCTTCTTCTCTCGCACTTCCCGCCTGTGGAACTCGCTTCCACATTCTTGCTTTCCTGATAGCTATAACCTCCAGGAATTTAAATGCAATATCAATACTCATCTAATACCCACTTGACTCTAGTTCTTTCACCACCCCGTATATCCTTTCTTTTCTCTCCACCTTTGCAACTATCATCACACCTGTATTCCCATTCTTCTCTCGCTCCTTTCTAACTGGTTCGTCTTCCTCTTCATTCTCTTCTATCTTTTTACCCTTATGCTAACGACCATCACCGAGTACATATATCAGGCACTCGACAGGAATGGTGAAGCCCAAACCGTTGCCTTGGATATCTCTAAAGCGTTCGGCAGAGTCTGGCATGCTGGTCTTCTATGCAAACTGCGGAGCTATGGTATAGCTGGACAATTGTTTGAATTAATCCAGTCATTCCTATCTAACCGCACACTGAAAGTGGTATTAAACGGACATGCCTCCCAGAACTACCATTCGAACGCGGGTGTCCCTCAAGGCTCTATCCTAGGTTCTACGCTCTTTCTGATCTATATTAATGATCTCTCTGATACCATAAGAGCCCAAATAGGTATGTACGCCGATGACACCACAGTTTATTCTCGCCTCAATCAAAAATATGGTGTAGGCGACAAAGCTAACCTTGCAGACGAGCTTGGAAAGGACCTCCAATCCGTAGTGGACTGGGGTAAGAAATGGCTCGTAAATTTTAATGCTTCTAAAACGAAGCTACTATCAATTAATCATCATAGACAATCGCACCTACCTCCTATTATCATGGACCAGGCTTGCCTCCCAGAGAGTAAAACACTACGCCTCCTTGGTCTCACACTTTCAGCGGACCTCAAGTGGAATTGTTATATCGAATCCATTGCTAAATCCGCTGCTAGGAAAGTCGGTTCTCTGTGCAGGGCCCGGAGGTTTTTTCCCGTCTGAATCTATCCTGCACATTTATAAATCTACCATCCGCCCGTGCATTGAATACGGTTGCCATATCTGGTCGGGTGCCCCTGCTATTTTCCTTGGGCTTCTCGACAAGGTACAGTGGAGGGTCTGTAATGTAATCGATACCGACTTAGCAGACCGCCTGCAATCTCTCTCTCACCGGCGAGAGGGGGCTTCCCTGTGTCGCTTCTATAAATAATTTCACGGCTTCTGCTCCGATGAACTTAGATCACTGGTGCCCCTTAGGTTCGAATTTGCACGAGATACTAGACTAGCAACTAGATCCCACCCTTTTACAGTGAAACCGATAAAATGCAACCACAACTTCTACTCCAAATGTTTCTTTTCTCGTACTTCCCGACTTTGGAATTCCCTTCCACATGACTGCTTTCCCGACGGCTGCAATTTCCAGGAGTTTAAATGTAAGGCCAACAGACACCTCCTAACAAACTAACTCGCTTCCATTCTTTCAAACACTCTTCCCACCCACCCAACTAACTATCACCCCCCTTCTGACATTTCCTCTATCTAACCACTCTTTCTATTTACCTTCCCCTATATAGTCCCAAGCGCAATAGTGGCGGTGGAATGCCTTGCTTGGGATGAAATGATAAAAAAAATGTAGCCCCCTGCACATCAGTGGCATTACCGTCTTGCTCGGGGTGATATAATTATTAATAATAATAGTTATTAATAAGACGAGTTGGATTTCATGTATGCAAGATTTCACAGTTCTAGCATCACTCCTTCATAGTCAACGTATGAACATTTCAGGTCATCCTCGTACCTGGAAAGAAACAATGTAGTTATTAATAAGAAGAGTTGAAATTAATACATGCAAAATTTCACAGTTCCAGCATCACTCCTTCATAGTCAACCTATGAACATTTCAGGCAATCCTCGCATCTGGAAAGAAACAATGCCGTCTTTAATAAGAACACTTGAAATTAATGTATGCAAGCTTTCACAGTTCTAGCATCACTCCTTCATAGTCAATGTATGAACATTTCAGGCTATCCTCATACCTGGAAAGAAACAATGTAGTTAATAATAAGAAGAGTTCACATTAATGTATTCAAGATTTCACAGTTCTAGCATCACTCCTTCATAACCAATCTATGAACCTTTCAGGCAATCCTCGTACCTGGAAAGAAACAATGTAGTTATTAATGAGAAGAGTGGAAATTAATGTATGCAAGATTTCACAGTTCTAGCATCACTCCTTCATAGTCAACGTATGAACATTTCAGGCTATCATCGTACCTGGAAAGAAACAATGTAGTTATTAATAAGAAGAGTTGAAATTAATGTATGCAAGATTTCACAGTTCTAGCATCACTCCTTCATAGTCAACGTATGAATATTTCAGGTCATCCTCGTACCTGGAAAGAAACAATGTATTTATTAATATGAAGAGTTGAATTTAATGTATGCAAGATTTCACAGTTCTAGCATCACTCCTTCATAGTCAGCCTATGAACATTTTTGGGCATTACAAGGCGAATCCTCATGTGAAGGGTCTTCTTTTTCCATGTGCTCTGTCCCTTTAGGACGTAGGCGATCATGTTCTCCACATCTCCCTATCCCTTGTGGCTCTTAGTATGTTTGCTGCTTTTACACCTGAAACCCCCATTCCGTCATCCACCTGATCAGGCCCTGCAAATATGTTACCCGCTGCCTTCCTATGTCTCTCTTTCCTTCTATCTAGCCAGTCAGTATCAGGTTCTCCAAGCTCTCCTTCCTCATTGCATGTCCCAGGAACTTCAGTTGTCTCTTCCTGATGCTCAGTATTAATTTCCTTTTTGTTGCCATTCTTTCCAACACCTCATCGTTGCTTGCATGCTTAGTCCACGGTATCCGCAGCATCCTTCAGGTAGATCCACATTTCCGTTGCTTCCAGTTTTGTCCTCATTTTCGATGATATTGTCCAGCATTCACTGCCGTATTGAAGAACTGACATCACATAGCAATCCAGCACTCTTTTCTTTGTTTCTAGTGAAATTTTACTCAGCTTCTGGAACGCGTCATTTGCCATGCCAATTCGCCTTCGGATCTCGGTGTCGCACTTTCCATCTCCTGTTAGAACACTTCTTAGGTATTTAAATTTTTGTACTTGTTTGATTCTGTTATCCCCCACCTGTATTTGGCATTTTGGGTTGCAGCTTTTGCTGATGACCATGTATTCAGTTTTCTTAAAGTTTATTTGCAGTCCTTTTTTGTCCCTCTCCACCACTACCTTCTGTAGGAGGTCTTGTAGTTTCCTTTCCATGTAAGGATAGGAAGCCATAATTGCCTGTGATGTCGCAGGTGTTAAGTAGTTTCTAGATCACCTGTAGCACTTACACAGAATGTAAATACTATGGAAAATGTAATATATTGCAAATATGAAAAAAAAAAAAAAAGCCAGCGAACGACTCGACCTGATATTGTTAGCTTCGTATAGAGAATCAATCTTCCTGAAATGACGATACGAAAAGGACGTCTAGAATGTTCTTCCTTGAAAAGTAATAACATTTTCGGAATATTTGCAGATATCTATAACCCAGGCCTTAAAAAAAAGCAATCAAGGGAACAAGGAAGAAAGAGTTGGGAAAAGAAGAATAAAATATCTCTGCTGCCGCTACTAAGTTTATGGTGTCGATGGATAAATTGTCGTCTAAATGACGTAGAAATGAAAATAACACTGACATCTCATTCTAACAGATATACAGGGTGCGATAAATAGATTGTCGCCTGAATCATGCAACCCCCCCACCAAAAAAAAAAACAAAAAAAAAACAAGATAACACAAGCATCAAATTTTAACAGACGCAGTGCGATGGATAAATTGTCATCTAAATGACGCAAAAACGAAAATGATGACCGACATCTCATTTTAACAATGAATAGATTGTCGTATGAATCACGCAAAAAATAAAAATAACATCTTATTTTACCAGTTATAAAGAGTGCGATGGATGAATTGTCATCTAAATGACGCAGAAATGAAAATAGCACTGACATCTCATTCTAACAGATATACAGGGTGCGATAAAAAGATTGTCGTCTGAATCACGCAAAAAAAAAAATAAAAATAAAAATAACACAAGCATCTTATTTTAACAGTTATACAGATTGCGATGAATAAATTGTCATCTAAATGACGCAGAAATGAAAATAATAATGACATCTAATTCTAACAGATATACAGGGTGCGATAAATTGATTGTCGACTGAATCACGCAAAAAAATAAAATAACACAAGCATCTCATTTTAACAGACATACACAGTGCGATGGATGAATTGTCATTTAAATGACGCAAAAATGAAAATAATACCGACATCTCATTTTAACAATGAATAGATTGTCGTCTGAATCACGCAAAAAAAAAACAAAAAAACACAAGCATCTCATTTTAACAGACATACACAGTGCGATGGATAAAATTGTCGTCTAAATGACGCAGAAATGAAAATAACACCGACATCTAATTCTAACAGATATACAGGGTGCGGTGAATAGATTGTCGTTTAAGTCACGAAAACATTTAAAATAACACAAGCATCGTATTTTTTGTGCGAAGGATAAATTGTCGTCTAAATGACGTAGAAATGAAAATAAAAGTGATATCTCATTCTAACAGATATATTTACCAAAACTGCGCAAAAATACGAAAGAGTAAATTTGTTCAATAAAATCGTCATTGGTTTCAACCACGGCCTTCAGTCGACTTCGGAATCTTCTGCCTCTTTTCTTGACGTTCTGCTTTTTTAAGTTAATGAATGATGATCTTGTCTTTGAGTTTATTTTTTGAGTTGCAAGAAGTTTTGTTTGTCTGTCCAGCAAATGCGCACAATAATGAAGGGGCTTGCTGTCTAAAGAGTTAGGTGGCCATGATATGAAGAATAACACTTACTGGGTTCTCCTGGTTGTTTGTCATGGTTCAGAGTCATGTTGCCAGATATAGGGTCTACCAGCTGCAACCCTTTTGAATCAGGAGCAGCGCTGTCTTCTCAAGACACTTAATGTAATCCTTCGTGTTGAGTCTGAGTTCCTGTGAGAAGATATTACCAATTACTCTAAGCACCGTGAGTTGACTGGATATTTAATTTTCCTCACTCTTGGTACATGTTTTGGGATCACATCCTCTGTACATTCCTAAGATTGACACTCAAACAGTCTGAAATGTTCTTATTGGGTTTTCCGGAGCAAATCCCAAGCAGGGCTATATGCCGTTTCCAAATTTCTGGCTGAGTGAATCATGTGATGCTGCTATTTTTCTCAAAAAGTTTCTAACTCTAATTTACAAAACGAATCCGAAAGCCATGATGCCAACAATTCGCCATACGGTGGTTCTGGAACCTTCTTGCCCCTCACACACGAAATCATATGAAGCAAACGCGCGAAGCCCTGGACGAGGGAGCGGCCAAATCTGATGCGAATTGCTTCACTCAGTGAACATCGACACTTTGAGCGCACATTGTGGCCTTGAGTTACCCTATCTCGGGCCGCCTCTTTTGGTCGCGAGGCGGAAAATTGCATGTCTTCTCACTCGATAGTCAAGAGACATTTCACTGTTCAACGTGTCGTTGCCTTCTTTCTCACACGAAGGAAACATGGACGTCGCGGGATGAAGACATGATTTTTTTTTCGTCTCCCATTTGTAGACAGCGCGATCGCTTCCATCACGACCACGAGCGGCGGCAACGACATCGTTTTCGCTCTCAGAGGTCGAAAGAACAAAACTATGAGCGTTTCGTTGCGTGCCGCGCGAATTTTTAAAAAAATATAAAATGGCGACAATTTAGCTATAGCACACTTTATATATATATATATATATATATATATATATATATATATATATATATAGTGATGATCATCCACGTATACTGTCTTAATATGTATAGGAAAGAATATTAATAAAAAGTTTTGAATTTAAAAATGTACTTTTTTTTAACAGTATTTGTTTATTTTTATTATATTTTATATTTCAGACCGTCCTCGGTTCTTCATCAGAAACAAGTGATTTTTAAATTTGAATTAGAAACGTATTTCACGATAGCGTCCGAGTATTTTTTTGTTTACATCACGTGGTGTGTTTGTTCACAACATGCAGCACGTCCGTAGAGAAAGTCTGTTTGTTTTCGATAAAAATTTATGCCAATTAATAAATTTCATCTTAACACACAATAATTTTAAATTCAACAACAAACACTATTTACAGATTAGTGGCACAGCAATGGGCACGAAAATGGCACCTAGTTATGCCAATATCTTTATGCATATTTTAGAAAAAAAGATACTAGACAGTTCACAATACAAACCATCACATTATTTTAGATACATTGATGATATTTTCTTAATATGGACTCATGGATTAGAAAAATTAAAAAACTTCTTCACTTTCTGCAACAACTTCCACAATACAATCAAATTTACCATGGAGTACTCATACACATCCGTCCCTTTCTTAGACGTCATGGTAAAATTAAATAAACATACACTTTCCACCAGTCTATACAACAAACCCACAAACCAACATAAATTCCTACACTTTAACAGCTGTCATCCCCTCAAATTAAAAAAATCTATCGTATACAGCTCATTTATTAGAATAAAACGCATATGCTCAGACCATCCAGATTTTCTAAACAACATTAACAACCTAACAAAACAGTTTCTAAAATGTAAATATCCAATAAAAATAATAAAGGAAGCACTACATAAAACCATCCACATAGATCGTAGCACACTTCTCACATACAAAAAACGAAAAGATAACAACCGAATTTCCATGGTTTTTAACCATAATCAATATTCCTACACACTTATCAAAAATTTAAAAAATGATTACAGGAACCTCCAATCAAACAAAAACATCAAAGACATTTTCGATAAACCACCCATAAATGCAAAGAAACAAACACCCAACCTATCAACTATCCTCACTTCTAACAAATATTTAAATAATACAAACCTATCAGGGAATTTAAAATGTGGGAAGCCTCGCTGTTTAATTTGTAAACATTTAATAACAGACAAAACATTCTCTGTACCCAACACCAAAATAAAATTACACCCACCAAACCTTACTTGTGACAGCAAAAACATCATATACTTTATCTTCTGCTCAATTTGCCCCAACAGTGGATATATCGGCGAATCCGGTAATAGCTTTAGATTTCGCTTCAATAATCACAAACTAAATATACGATAAAAAAAATGTATACTCCCCAATTGCAGCCCATTTTAATCAACCTGATCATACTTTAGAAAATTGCAAATGTTTACTAATAGACTCCAATTTTAGTTCTACATACACACGCAGAAAGAAAGAAAAATACTGGATTTTAAAATTAAATACACACAAGCTAGGGTTAAATAGGGACTTAGGTGTGTTGAATCTTTACAAATATTTCAATAGGTAAAATTTTTTTCAGATATTCCAAGAAATTTATAATCCGAAACAAACAGACTTTCTCTACTACGTGCTGCATGTTGTGAACAAACACACCACGTGATGTAAACAAAAAATACTCGGACGCTATCGTGAAATACGTTTCTAATTCAAATTTAAAAATCACTTGTTTCTGATGAAGGACCGAGGACGGTCTGAAATATAAAATATAATAAAAATAAACAAATACTGTTCCAAAAAAGTACATTTTTAAATTCAAAACTTTTTATTAATATTCTTTCCTATATATATATATATATATATATATATATATAGGTGCGTGTGCGTGTTTTGTTTTGGGGAGGTGACTTTATTTACAAATAACCTTTTCAGTTGGAAAACGAGATAAACAATAAAGAAAAGAGGAAATTTTAACTCCATGCTTCAATCAAATCTTCTATCGTAACTAGTTTGGCAAACCCTACGAGCATGAGTTCTTTTTTATCGTTTCAGCAAGGCAATAATTATTCTAGAATGTATAGGGTTTACAGGAAGTAAAAATGAAAGAGAAAATAGAGAGGATGACAAAAGGACAAAAAAGGGAACAGGATTCAAGAAGACGGACGCTTACTATTGACGTTGCTTTTTAATTTCTGAAAATTCTTTAAACAAGAAATTGGGAGTTCCACGAGTAAAAAGTAAGTGGATTAAAAACTCTATTTGAATAGAAGTGGCGGTTGCATCTAGCCAGTTCAACAGAAAAACTAAGACCTAACTACCACTCAGATAGCATGTTTAACTTCATGTACACTGGGCACCAGGAAAAAAAAGCTAATCAAAACAGTTACCATGGAAATATTTGTAGAAAAGACTGAGAGAAGCCACGTCAAGTCGCCGAGGTAGTGATTTAAAGCAAAAGTGCAAAGGATTAAAGGGAGTTACACAGGTGAGAAGTGTGAGAAAACAGTTTATTAGATTAGCAGAGTAAGACCATGAGACCGAATTCCCAATCTAGTAATCTGATAGAGGGAAGCTACGTTACGTCGGGGAGAAATTGACTGAAGTCAATTTAGCATCTAGTCTCCCTGAAAGCAAAACACTGCGACTCCTCGGCTTAACTCTCACAACAGACCTCAAGTGGAATGATTATATCGAATCCATAGCTAAATCCGCTGCTAAGAAAGTCGGTTCTCTGTGAAGTTTTTTCCGCCTGAAACAACCCTGCACATATATAAATCTACAATCCGCCCGTGCATTGAATACTGCTGCCATATCTGGTCGGATGCTCCTGCTATCCACCTAGGGGTCCTTGACAAAATTCAATGGAGAATTTGTAATGTGATTGATCCCGACTTGGCAGCTCAGGTACAGTCATTTTCACACCTGTGCAATGTGGCTTCCCTGTGTCACTTCTACAAATACTTTCACGGCTTCTGCTCCGATGAAATTAGCTCACTGGTGTCCCCTATATATGAATTTACTCTAGCCACAAAATAATTTGATATTTTTTGAGGTAGGGATCACTATTTGCCCAACAGCAGTCAAGAGGTGGTAATACACTCATCAAAACTTGCTGCCAGATGTAGTTTATCGTCGTACAGTGAGTCAATTAAATGCCATACGTGATACACGCTTGGGCGATTGTATCTCCAGAAAGACATAAGTGACTGGGCAGAGAATTTCCCAGCAGTAGGTTGCCATTACTTTCTATGGTAGACTGGTAGCCAATCAAAGCTACAGAACCCAGTCTTTCCTGTAATTTAATCCATAACTGGAGGGAAGAGACGGATTCATATCTTTCCCAATGCTATTTGCGCGTAAGTGAATGCAACGAATTCAATTGGAATTCGAACTCGGCTCTCCGATTATTACATGATCATATATCTTTACAGCCAACGTATTTCCAAAATGGATGACTTTCGATATTATTACACAAAGAGCAAATCATTTGTTTCGAGTTTATTTTTCCGTCCTTTTTTTCTGTTTTAAATCATAATATTAACAGATGCATCGAAGGGTACGGCGCCTTTAATAACGAAGCAAAGGTTAATTGATGATGAAGGATATAAAAAAAAGGAAGTAACAGTTCGTCAGCTTGCTGGCATATTCTCTTTGCCATCTAAACTGTTACAGCAAGCGACTCACTATTAGTCATAACGAACCAATCAGTGACGTTAGCAAATATGACGTCAGCCCAGTCTCATTTTGTATGATTTTTGTTTTTTTTCGTGGGCTTTCCAGTTACAATCACATGATATATTCGACCTTTTAGATTACGATTCTCGGATCCGAATTTGACCTTCTTTTAGAGTTGGGGGAACTTGATGAAAAATGGGGTCTTTGCGCATGGCCAGTTCAGTATTACATTAGCCCCACGGACAGATTCCCATCAATCTTCGGGGTTCCGTCTCGGATAACATGCGTACAGGAAAGACTAAGAGAAATTGACTAAGCTTGTCGCCAAAATGAAAAATGAAAAGCGAAGTGATAGCTTTGTAACCAAAAATGTCAGTAATGTCACCAAGAATATTGTACAGTTTTTTTTTCAGCGCACTCTAGAGCGGTAGAATGCGATGAAAGTATAAAAAAAAGATAAAGTGTTATCAAAAAATTTCACGTTAATTCACAAATTGGTGAAGGCATTTAGGTAGAGAAAAAGAGTAAATGTTCGTTTTAGGTGCCGACGGCTTTTCCCCCTTCAAATTTATCGAAAATAGCATTACTTCTGTGCAAATGTATATGCTGAACAATTAATTATTGAAGAAATTTACATTTTTTGCTTTGAAAGTCCATAAAAAAAAAGAACTATATCTTGCACTTTTTCTCTCCCGTAACTCTCACGAAGTCATGTAATTAACTGCAGAATGACGTTTCGTAGGCAGAATTTTTTGTCAAATTTTGGCCGATTTTCTTCCTTTATTGAAACTTCCGGAGATGTACTTCCTGTTATGAGAGTAACAAGTGTAGAAATACAATAGCGCATATATTTAATATCCGGAAGTACATCGCCGGAAGTATCCGTAAAGAAAGAAAAATCGACCAAAAACTGCCAAAATTCCTTCAAATGCGCAGTACGTCATTAGACAGGGCAAGCGTGCATTTGAATTATGTGCAGAGATTACCCACTGTAACGCTAAAGAGCAAGCTATTTCGGCGCATATATCTGCACAAGTTCGATTATAGTGAAAAGTTCGATTATAGTGAAAAGTTCGATTATAGTGAAAAGGTTGACTTTGTCAGCTTTTGATGAAACTTTTTTGTTTCTATTCTTTTTTTTTTTTAGAAAACTGAAAATACCTTCTAGTTTTGTATCCAAAATGTTTTGCTGAGAATAATTTTTCATTCAAAAATGTGTTATAGCAATAATTTTTTCTTCAAAAATGTATTGTTGGTAATATTTTCCTTCAAAAATATTTATTTTCTATAAAAGTTAAATTTTTATGTATATATTTCTATAAATACTTTCATAGTGTTTTGACCCCAGTTTGGGGATTAACTATTTGACCATAGCTGGGACCCTAACAGGTGCTACCACTCCGGGTGTGGGTGAACCTGGGAACAACAGCAATTTAGAGGTGCTTCTTTTTCTTTCTATCTGGCCTGTCAGTATCAGGTTCTCCAAGCCCTCCTTCATTGCATGTCCCAGGAACTTCAGTTGTCTTTTCCTGATGCCCACTATTAATTTTCTTTTCGCTTCCATTCTTTCCAACACCTCATCGTTGCTTGCATGCTCGGTCCACGATATCCGCAGCATCCTTCTGTAGAACCACATTTTCGATGATACAAGACACAAGTTAGTTGGTTCGCAGTGTATTGCTAAACAATTTTTCACTCCTAAACTTACCTTACATATTTATAAGTCAACCATTTGTTCATGCTTTGAATTGTAGCGGATAACAAATTAATTAAAATCGGCTCTCTTCACGTTTACAAAAATTCTCAACGACGAGTGAAATCCTTGTTTTTCCCAAACAGAAAAAGGATTGACCATCTGCTTAAAGAAAAAGTCGAAACCAGCTTTCGCAAGTTGGTGTTAAAATGATTTTTGATGAATGGGAGCGACTTGCAAGACCAAAAGGACTTTGTGTGTAAGTGCTAAAATATCTAGATTACAATAAAACGACTTCATCAACGTCAGTCAAGTCAGTCAGATGGAAGTAGCGAGAAAGACAACACTAAAATGTAACTTTCAACTTCAAGCGATTGGACATTGTCCTCTTTCTCTTTCTCCTTATTTCTTTCAACAATTACGACTACGGACATTTTGTACGAACTCTACCCTTAACCTCTTAATAATGTTTCTAATTGAACATTAACTCCTACAACTTATGTTATTCTTTCTTCTTAATAAATTTTTATTTTAACATAGAAAATGTATATTTTATTATTCCCCTACGCCACAGAATATTGCTACCAACAATGATGCTGATATATATTTAGAGATTCTTGATAAAATCAAAAGAAAAAACAGCAATATAATTATATTACACGAGTCAACACGTTTTTTAGTTCCAAGAAAAAAACACGTTTTTTATTGCCAAGAAACAAAACACTTTTTTAGTTTCAAGAAAAAAAATCCGTTTTTTATTTCCAAGCAGAAAAACACGTTTTTTAGTGCCAAGAAACAAAACACTTTTTTAGTTTCAAGAAAAAAAATCCGTTTTTCTAGTTCCAAGAAACAAAACACGTTTTTTAGTTCCAAGAAACAAAAACACGTTTTTTAGTTCGAAGGAAACAAACCCGTTTTTTAGTTCCAAGAAACAAAACACATTTTTATGTTCCAAGAAACAAAACATGTTTTTTAGTGCTAGGAAACAAAACACCTTTTTTTTATAGTTTCAAGAAAAAAAAACGTTTTTTAGTGCCAAGAAACAAAAACACGTTTTTTAGTTCGAAGGAAACAAACCCGTTTTTTAGTTCCAAGAAACAAAACACATTTTTAAGTTCCAAGAAACAAAACATGTTTTTTAGTGCTAGGAAACAAAACACCTTTTTTTTATAGTTTCAAGAAAAAAAAAACGTTTTTTAGTGCCAAGAAACAAAACACGTTTTTTTAGTTCGAAGGAAACAAACCCGTTTTTTAGTTCCAAGAAACAAAACACATTTTTAAGTTCCAAGAAACAAAACATGTTTTTTAGTGCCAGGAAACAAAACACGTTTATTTAGTTTCAGGAAAAAAAAGTTTTTTTAGTGCCAAGAAACAAAACACGTTTTTTAGCTAATCTGATGGAGGCTGATTCCAAAAACGACCTTAGAGTTTTATGATTAGCTACCGTTTTTACTTCCTCATTTTTTGAAAAAAAGATGAATTTACGATCTTGGTTGATCGCAAGATTTAGTTAATAAAGGTCGTAGAAACTCATCAATTTTCAGGTAAGCCGAGCAAATTATGTCACCCACCTGAAATAAATTATTTTTATAAGAAAGTAATTGTTTTTGCGTCAAAAATTTTGAAATAGAAGTACCAAATCTTTTCAATTTATCACCAAAATTCAAATTAACTTTATCAGTAATACGTTAATATAAGTATTAATATTCATTTATCACATAGCCATCTCTGATAAATCTCCAGATAATTGCGGCGATGCGAGTGATGAACAAGGCGAACGATCCCATCAGGATATCAAAACAACGGAAGAACGCTCCAAGGGACGGTGGGACAAACGAACGATGACTAAACAACTGCTGGAGTATCAAAAGGGACTTAAATACCATTCACCATGACAGACAATCAAGAAAAAGAACATTTTACCATAGTTCTTATGTTCACGAAGGTTATTATTTCTGCTGTTAGTTTATAAAATGATTTTATGTAAATACTTGTTGGTTTTGGTATATTCAAATGTGTTATTTTTAATGACTTGAAGCAATTGAAATGTGGTTCTACAGAAGGATGCTGTGGATATCCTGGATCAAACATGTGAGCAATGATGAGCTTTTGGAAAGGATGAAAGCAAAAAGGAAATAAATACTGAGCATCAAGAAGAGACAGTTAAAGTTCCTGGTAAATGCAATGAGATAGGAGGGCTTGGAGAACCTGATACTAACAGGCCATATAGAAGGAAAAAGAGACTGATGAAAGCAATGGCTGACATATTTGAAGGGCCTGAGCAGGTGGATGACAGAATTGGGTTGCGTGGTGTAACAGGAGAAGGCATGCTAAGAGCCACCAGGGATAGGGAAACGTGGAAAGCCATGATCGCCTACGTCCTGAAGGGACAGGGCACATAGGAAGAAGAAGATATATGCCAACTGTATATAAGAAATTATAATGTGTATATAAAGTGGGGGATCAAATATATATTATAATCAATATATAAACTGATCCCTCATTTTGTGGCCATGCTAATTTCTTTACATTTATATTCTAGATTTATTGGCTTGAGCTAGTGGATGACAGAACTGGGGTTGCGTGGCGTAACAGGAGAAAGCATGCTAAGAGACACCAGGGATAGGGAGACGTGGAAGGTCATGATCGCCTACGTCTTGAACACACAAATCACATAAAAAAGAAGAGTTTGTCATTGAAAAATAGTAATTTTCAATAATGACCAATATTTGTTGGTTTAGATATGAATTGAGAGGTTTTTAAGATTTTACTTTAAGAAATATTGCCATCGGTCAATATCATATATACATAAAAAATGAAAAATATTCTTTTTTCAAAAAATGAGGCATTTCTGTACAGCAAAAAACGGTAGCTAACGAAGAAAAAGTAGGATCATTTTCCGATTCAGCGTCCTAAAATTAGCTAAAAAAATTTTTGGTGTCTCTACACCATTTCAATTTTATTTTTGTTAACCAGTGTAATTTAAAATAATAGAGAAGGCAACACGAAACAATAGAATTGTTTTGGGTTACTTTTTCGCAAGAAAACATAGAAATTTTCAGATAATAAAGAAAATGAAGTTATGGAGAAACCTGATCACATATGTCTTGAAGTTACAGACCATTTTTCTTTAAAAACGTCACTAAACTCATTACGATGGCCATTTTGAGTACCGTTTTTGTTACCATGACAAAATTATAGAGGAATTGACGCCATCATTGAAAAAATATGAAGATAAATAATATAGAACATAATTTTTGATTTTAACTTATTTATAACTGAGTTTTTTTTAATTTTGTATGCATTTTATTTCTAATTAGTTAATCTCCGACAGTGCCTGCGCGGCGCATGTGCATTTAACATCGGCTCGGAATGAGAAATCAGAGTGTTGTGGACTGGACAACTCGGGTTCCATTTGTGGTGCTTCGGACGTCTTGGTAGTAATTTTAACAGTGGAGATTGGATGTCCAATCCACTACATTTATAAATAAAATAACTCAAAGCACAATGTAACGAGAATAACAACATTGTATTAAGCAAGGTTACAGGATTGATTAATTTGGCATGCAAGATATACTAAAGAAAGTTCTCTCTTAGATATTGAAGAAAATGTATCAATGTTCATGCTGGAAGAGTTCCTGAAAAAGGAAATAATGTTTGTACTGATCAATAATTGAATAATATTTTACAAGTAGTAAATATGCTTTTAAGAGAGAATACTATGAAAAATAGGAAAGAAAAATATTATGAAGAATAGGAAAGAAAATTATTATGAAGAATAGGAAAGAAAATTATTATGAAGAATAGGAAAGAAAAATATTATGAAGAATAGGAAAGAAAAATATTATGAAGAATAGGAAAGAAAATTATTATAAAAATTAGAAAAAAAAAGAACAATTATGAAAAATAGGAAAGAAAATTATTATGAAGAATAGGAAAGAAAATTATTATGAAGAATAGGAAAGAAAATTATTATGAAGAATAGGAAAGAAAATTATTAGAAAAATTAGAAAGGAAATAAAGAACAATTATGACAAATAAGAAAGAAAAATATTATGAAGAATAGGAAAGAAAATTATTATGAAGAATAGGAAAGAAAATTATTATAAAAATTAGAAAGAAAATTATTATGAAGAATATGAAAGAAAATTATTATGAAGAATAGGAAAGATAATTATCATGAAGAATAGGAAAGAAAAATATTATAAAGAATAGGAAAGAAAAATATTATGAAGAATAGGAAAGAAAATTATTATGAAGAATAGGAAAGAAAAATATTATGAAGAATAGGAAAAAAAATATTATGAAGAATAGGAAAGAAAATTATTATGAAGAATAGGAAAGAAAATTATTATGAAGAATAGGAAAGAAAATTATTATAAAAATTAGAAAGAAAATAAAGAACAATTATGAGAGGTAGGAAAGAAAATTATTATGAAGAATAAGAAAAGAAAATTATTATGAAGAATAGGAAAGAAAATTAATATGAAGAATAGGAAAGAAAATTATTATGAAGAATAGGAAAGAAAAATATTGTGAAGAATAGGAAAGAAAATTATTATGAAGAATAGGAAAGAAAATTATTTTGAAGAATAGGAAAGAAAATTATTATGAAGAACAGGAAAGAAAAATATTATGAAGAATAGGAAAGAAAAATATTATGAAGAATAGGAAGGAAAATTTTATGAAGAATAGTAAAGAAAATTATTATGAAGAATAGGAAAGAAAATTATTATAAAAATTAGAAAGAAAATAAATAACAATTATGAAAAATAGGAGAGAAAATTATTATGAAGAATAGGAAAGAGAAATATTATGAAAAATAGGAAAGAAAAATATTATGAAGAATAGGAAAAAAATTATTATGAAGAATAGGAAAGAAAATTATTATGAAGAATAGGAAAGAAAAATATTATGAAGAATAGGAAAGAAAATAAAGAACAATTATGAAAAATAGGAAAGAAAATAAAGAACAATTATGAAAAATAGGAGAGAAAATAAAGAACAATTTTTGAAAAATAGACAATAAAATGAAGAACAATTATAGGAAAGAAAATTATTATGAAGAATAGGAAAGAAAATTACTATAAAAATAGGAAAGAAAATTATTATGAAGAATCGGAAAGAAAATTATTATGAAGAATAGGAAAGAAAATTATTATGAAGAACAGAAAAGAAAATTGTTATGAAGAATACGAAAGAAAAATATTATGAAGAACAGGAAAGAAAATTATTATGAAGAATAGGAAAGAAAATTATTATGAAGAATAGGAAAGAAAATTATTATGAACAATAGGAAAGAAAATTATTATAAAAATAGGAAAGAAAATTATTATGAAGAAAAGGAAAAAAAATTATTATGAAGAAAAGGAAAGAAAAGTATTATAACGAATAGGAAAGAAATTTATTATAAAGAATAGGAAAGAAAATTATTATGAAGAATAGGAAAGAAAAATATTATGAAGAATAGGAAAGAAAAATATTATGAAGAATAGGAAAGAAAATTATTATAAAAATTAGAAAGAAAATACAGAACAATTATTATGAAGAATAGGAAAGAAATTTATTCTGAAGAATAGGAAAGAAAAATATTATGAAGAATATGAAAGAAAATTATTATGAAGAATAGGAAAGGAAATTTTTATGAAGAATAGGAAAGAAAAATGTTATGAAGAGTATGAAAGAATATTATTATGAAGAATAGGAAAGAAAATTATTATAAAAATAGGAAAGAAAATACAGAACAATTATGAAAAATAGGAAAGAAAATAAAGAACAATTATGAAAAATAGGAAAGAAAATAAAGAACAATTTTTGAAAAATAGACAATAAAATGAAGAACAATTATGAAAGATAGGAAAGAAAATTATTATAAAAATAGGAAAGAAAATAAAGAACAATTATTAAAGATAGGAAAGAAAATTATTATGAAGAATAGGAAAGAAAATTATTATGAAGAATAGGAAAGGAAATTATTATGAAGAATAAGAAAGAAAAATATTATGAAGAATATGAAAGAACATTATTATGAAGAATAGGAGAGAAAATTATTATGAAGAATAGGAAAGTAAATATTATGAAGAATAGGAAAGAAAATTATTATGAAGAATAGGAAAGAAAATTATTTTAAAAATAAGAAAGAAAATAATGAATAATTATGAAAAATAGGAAAGAAAATTATTAAGAATAGGAAAGAAAATTATTATGAATAATAAGAAAGAAAATTATTATGAAGAATAGGAAAGAAAATAAAGAACAATTATGAAAAACAGGAAATTATTATGAAGAATAGGAAAGAAAATTATTATGAAAATAGGAAAGGAAATTATTATGAAGACTAAGAAAGAAAAATATTATGAAGAATATGAAAGAACATTATTATGAAGAATAGGAGAGAAAATTATTATGAAGAATAGGAAAGAAAATTATTATGAAGAATAGGAAAGTAAATATTATGAAGAATAGGAAAGAAAATTATTATGAAGAATAGGAAAGAAAATTATTTTAAAAATAGGAAAGAAAATAATGAATAATTATGAAAAATAGGAAAGAAAATTATTAAGAATAGGAAAGAAAATTATTATGAATAATAAGAAAGAAAATTAATATGAAGAATAGGAAAGAAAATAAAGAACAATTATGAAAAATAGGAAAGAAAATAAAGAACAATTATGAAAAATAGAAAATAAAATAAAGAACAATTATGAAAAATAGGAAAGAAAATTATCATGAAGAATAGGAAAGAAAATTACTATAAAAATAGGAAAGAAAATTATTATGAAGAATATGAAAGAAAATTATTATGAAGAATAGGAAAGAAAAATATTATGAAGAATGGAATGAAAATTATTATGAAGAATAGGAAAGAAAATTATTATGAAGAATAGGAGAGAAAATTATTATAAAAATTAGAAAGAAAATAAAGAACAATTATGAAATATAGGAAAGAAAATTCTTATGAATAATAGGAAAGAAATTTATTATGAAGAATAGGAAAGAAAAATATTATGAAGAATATGAAAGAAATTATTATGAAGAATAGGAAAGAAAATTATTATGAAGAATAGGAAAGAAAATTATTATAAAAATAGGAAAGAAAATAAAGAACAATTATGAAAAATAGGAAAGAAAATTATTAAGAATAGCAAAGAAAATTATTATGAATAATAAGAAAGAAAATTATTATGAAGAATAGGAAAGAAAATAAAGAACAATTATGAAAAATAGGAAAGCAAATAAAGAACAATTATGAAAAATAGGAAAGAAAATATAGAACAATTATGAAAAATAGAAAATAAAATAAAGAACAATTATGAAAAATAGGAAAGAAAATTATTATGAAGAATAGGAAAGAAAATTACTATAAAAATAGGAAAGAAAATTATTATGAAGAATAGGAAAGAAAATTATTATGAAGAATAGGAAAGAAAATTATTATAAAAATAGGAAAGAAAATTATGATGAAGAAAAGGAAAGAAAATTATTATGAAGAAAAGGAAAGAAAATTATTATAAAAATTAGAAAGAAAATAAAGAACAATTATGAAAAATAGGAAAGAAAATTATTAAAACTTCTACAGACGATAGTGAAGGAAAGCGAGGAGAAAAACCTAAAACTCAGAATACCAGGTTGTTAGCAAAAGGGACAGAAAAACATGAAAGTTACAAATTAGAGATGCCAATGTCAAGAAATACAACAATTTAAATATGTAGGACGTGCGACAAATAAATATTGCACAGTGCGACACTGTCGAAGGCGCACTGGGATGGCGAAACATACCCCGAAAAAGCTAAGCAAAGTATTAAGAAATATAAAAAAATCGTTAATAGAAAAACAGCATTGAAGTGCCATGAAATATCGGTCCTCTCTTATGGCAGTGAATGTTGAACAATCTCCACAACGAAGAAGAAAGGACGTGAAGCAACAAATAAGGTTCTACAGAAGGATGCTGAGTCTACCATAGATATATATGTAAGCAGTGGCATAGCTTTAGAGAAAATGCAAATAAAGAGGACACATATACTTAACATAAGAAAGAGATATCAGAGCTTTCTTGGGTATTTAATGAGGGAAGAGGTCTTGGCAAATTTCAAACTCACAGGGCAGACTCTAAAGCAAGATGGACGGTGGAAAACAAGGCATGAGCTATCTAGCGAGCTCGAATAAATGGATAGTGGAACAATATTTAGGAAAGATATGTGCGTTGTGGTGCAGTGGATATCGACTCTGAACGACAAATCGGGGAGTCGAGTTCAAATTTCTTGCATTCATTTATGCACAATTACTCTTGGGAAAGGTATTAATCCGTCTCTTCCCACCAGTTATGCGTTAAATAATAAAACAGATTGGGTTATATAGCCTTGGTTGGCAACCTACCGTGGGATAATCTTCTTCACAATCAGTCATGTCTCTTCTGAGACATGATCGCTCAAAGCGTGTATCACGTATGGCACTCAACTGAACAAAAAGACAAAGGTCAGGAAATTATAGAGAGTTATCATGAAAAGGATCGGGGACAAATAATAATAATAATAATGATGATGATGATAGTAACCCTCTACTTTACAATCATTTGAATATAACGCCTTGAACTTTGACATATGAACCAGTAACCCCACCTGAACCAGAACGCCGATGGCCGTAAGCAACAGATCATAGATACAGCAGTGCCGGCAGATAGCAGAAAGAAAAACGAAAGCAAGCAAAACATTCGATAAATATCAAGCTCTACACCTTTTGATCTTTGACGTTATCTAATTGATTGTTTAAACTATTGAATATAATGTCTATTTGATTGAATGGCGTATTTACAAACAAAACGTTTTATCCGTACACACCGGGCGAGTGTTTACGTTGGTATACACAAAATCTGGAAATAAATATCAGCGGTCTTCACCTCGCGGTTGTTATCACAATGAGTCGGACCTTGTGCATCCCGACCTTCCTCAATTGTATATTGGTCTGGATAACTTACCGGGAACTCTGAAATTAACCTTGATAGTAGGCTGTTTTCGTTCCACTGCTCATGTTCAGGACTATCATCTAGCTCAAGGGTAGACAATTATTTTGGACCGCGGTCTAGTTTGAGTAGACTAAAACTGATCATATTTATTTGATGAGAAGTGAATTTTTTAAAATAATTATTTCACCCCAGACAAGGAAAAAATGTCACTGGTGCGAGAGAGAAAAAAAAAGTACAGGGGATGTTGAAGAAAACGTGAGAAATGGATGGGATTCAAGTTGATAACAGAAAGCGATTGACGTTGAATTTAAACGTTTGGAGATTGTAGCTATTAAGGAAGCAAACGAATGGAAGTGAGTTCTACAAACGGGAAGTGCGAGAAAATAAACTGTTAGAGTAGAAGAGGTTGTTATATTTAACTATTTCTACAGTAAAAGGCCAATCTAGTAGCACGAGTAAATAAATGTGGTCGGGGTAACAGGTTAAAAAGCTCGCCAGTTCAGTTTCCATATAAATGTAAACTATATACGTAATATATGTAACAAATAAATACAACGAAAACAATAATGATACACAGAAAATGATTTAATAAAATTGTTCACGCGCAAATAAACATCATTCAACAGAAGAAATCCAACGAGACATACAGTACTGTGCAAAAGTATTAGGACAAGAATTATTTTATCTTTTATAAGGCATCAAAATAAAGTTTAAAATCACCCCTGTCCTAACAATTTTACACACTACCAGGAATGTGCAAGACTATTAAGACAGGGGTGATTTTCCTAAAAACCTCACTGAAATTCAAATACAGGGTGAAAAACCAAACCTTTGTAAGAATTTTTTAACTAAAAAGTAAAAAGGAAGAAAGGCTTCGAAATTTGAATTTGCCCCCACAAAGACCTCATCTCAATCCTATTGAACATTTATGGGATATTTTCGATAAAAAAAATTGATAAATCTAATGTTACTCGGGGAGCCGAGTTTGAATTCCACTTGAAAGCCCTGAATTCATTTACGCGCAAGATCTAATAATTTAAATAATAATTCAATTGGATCCATTGTAAAAATATCCAACACTTTGGGAACAAATACAAGCTGCTTGGCAGGAGATACCATTAGATACATTAAAGAAGCTTGTGATGTCAATGCCTGAGAGAATGAAGGCTGCGATCAAAGCAAAATGCTATTATACTAAATATTAAATTTATTTTGTGACAAATATCTTTTCTTGTTAAAGCTTTTGTTGAGTAAATCAAATAAAATTACTTCAATTAAATTGTTTATTTTCAGTCAATATGCCTCATAAAAGATAAAATTGTTCTTGTCCGAATACTTTTGCACAGGACTGTATATATATATATAATCAAGAAACAAAAACGATCGGGAAATGGGTTATTTTTGTTGCGAAAAAGGAAGAGCCAACCAGGATTCATAATGGCGTTCATTATTCATTTGTTTTTTTTTTTTTTTTTTTTTTTTTTAATCATATCACCCCGAGCAAGGCAGTAACGCCACTGATGCGCAGGGGGCTACGTAAGGGTAAAAAGAATGGAAAAGAGAAAGCCGAAAACCGCATCCTAAACAGGAAACAAGGGATGAGCCTCTTCACCTGTTCAATAGATGTGGGTGGAGTGTGAACCGGGCGATAGTTTAGTCTATCTACTCCAATTTGGTACCCATTTTGTTCAAATTCTTAAACTCTCCCGTTTTACAGTATTTACATTATTCAGACTATTGTCCTCATCTTTGTTGCTATTTGTATGACATTTCGGCCGTTGTACTCTCCTTCTTCAGGTGCTAGGAATTTCGAACTGAACTCTTTCTTACAATCACTGGGGTATATGATCTTCATTCATTGTGCAGTAATGCCTCGATTAGAAGTCATGAGTTATCTCCCTTTAAGTTACTTGTTCACCAGTGCTGCAGCCTGGTATTGAACTCATAACTCTTTGCGTCAAGTGGCAGGAACTAACCAACGTCTATATCCACTGGGGAGGGATGTGTCCTTAAGGACAAGAACAACTGATCTTTATAAACCTAATGTTCAGTAACTTTTTTTACCGGTGTTCATATTGCAATTTTGATGTTAATGGTTTTCTCTAGTATTTTTGATGTTAATGGTTTTGTCTAGTATTTTTTACCAGAGCTCATATTGCAATTTTTGACACTAATGATTTTCTTTGGCACTCCGTATTACTGGTTCACATATTGTGTTCATCTCTATGTTTGGTCAGCTTAGGAGATTTTTGAAGCCTAGCATATGTGGTGATCCCTTAAGTTTACGTAGTTTTCAGTGGCATTCTCTATCTATTATTTCAACTTCATCCCATAGGGTCGGTGATCCCCTTTCTACCTCCATACGTGGTCAGCTACCTCATATCAGAAATATAGACAAATACTCTCCTGTTTTGTTCAATTTTTCAGAAATTGATCCAGTACTTGCTAGGTTCAAGTAGTGGATCAATTACTGAACATTTACAAGATATAGAACGTTAATGTTAGGCTTTGCTTTATATGAGAGAAAGAAAGAGAACAACTGACAATACACAGAAATGCTGACGGGCCGGACATATTAAAATTTAAAGTGGAATCCGCACCGACAATATTGAAAAGAATCAAAAGAGTGGTAATAGAGAAAATGGCAGAGAAGTCTTGGACGATTTCAGTAGAGACAAAATTAGTGTAAAAATCAATGAAATTTCCGACAGTGCTATAACAGAAAGACCTAAGTAGATCTACTTTTGTAGCGCTGCCTAAGAAGCCAAGCACAGAATAAGTTTTCAATTTATCATATTCAAAAGAAGACTGACGTCCACGACCTTTCAATTTGTAACGCTGGTTTCAACACAAGGACATTTCTGAATCCAACGTTGCACGCTTTATATATTCACAGAGTCTTCTTAGCACATCTTTTCATTACGATTTGCTTGTAAGTATTCGGTGATGTTTTATGCATCAAGTACTTTTGTACCTGCTTGTTGCTGTCACATGCATCTGGGGGGCATTGTGATATTTGAGCTCCCTGAAATCTTTTGTGCTGCGCGTTGGCGCCACCTACACCTACTTTGATACGCTTGCCCTGAAAACAAAGCAAATTAATCGAGACACTGAGCACAAGTCGACGGGGCTTTGGCAACAAATCACAGCCAATGAATAATTTAATCCAAGAATCGATAAGATTTAATTTTTGTATTTTTTTAACGAAAATCAGGAGAATTGATTGAAATAAAACAAAAATATCAACGAGAACAGACTCTTCTTAGTATGTTTCACCTAACCCCATACATAATCTCTTACGGTCAAATCACGTTGAAACACAGGTTCTTGCCTGACCAATACCTGCATGGGTTCCCGCTTATAAATACCAAAAGCTGTAAGTTTGGTTTGAGCTGAGGGTAGATGACGACTCGCGCTGAGAAAGAAAAGATACGATGATGAACGTTAGGGGAGATTCGAAAGTCAGATAATAGACACAAGCCTTCGATAAATGAAACGGGAGGCCTATACAAATTTCGACATCAAATAACCCAACAAGGTTTAACATGTAAAATCAGCAAGACAGCTCTAGACAAAGGAGTAATGGTTAACCAGGCGATTCTGGTTGCATATTATACAGTGAACAGAGTTTCATTGACAATGTCTCATAAACAAAACCATGGTCATTAAATAACCCAATAAGGGTTAGCGTGTATAATGAACCAGGCAACCCGAGGTAAAAAAGGTTATGGTTAACGAGCCTATTTTGGTTTCTTTCATATCAGATGGGAACCAAGTTAAGTCCTCAATGTCTCATAAAAATGGTCATTAAATAACAC
This sequence comes from Ascarosepion bandense, assembly GCA_037127315.1. Lineage (NCBI taxonomy): Eukaryota > Metazoa > Mollusca > Cephalopoda > Sepiida > Sepiidae > Ascarosepion > Ascarosepion bandense. The sequence goes on from JBBBDQ010000308.1 coordinate 1,385,140, forward strand.
AAGAATGGAAAGGGGTTATGGTTAACGAGCCTATTCTTGTTTTACTTCAGACTGTGAAACTTGTTCGGTTCACAATGCCTCATAAAAAATGGTCATTGAAAACCCAATAAAGGAAAGGGGCTATGGTTAACGAGACTATTCTAGTTGAATATTAAACTGTGAACTGTTTGATCACCAATTCCTCATGCAAAAAAATATATTAAATAATCCAAGGTTTAACATGTAAAATCAATCAAGCAACCATATAAATATTCAATAAATCTATTCAACGTACTTCAAGCTCAATTATTCCTGTAAGATAAAATTACGATGATAAATTTGCCGCCTTCTTTACTGGTCGCCCTTTAGTTTGGCGCCTGTGTTACATTACATGACAGGTGAAATGACTGCATGCAACCGGGAGTTCTATGCTAATTGTTTCTTCTCTCGCACTTCTCGCTTGTGGAATTCTTTATCGGCCTTTTGCTTTCCAGTAAATTTTGTTTTTCAAAAGTTTCAACGCAATGTCAATCCTCATTTACTGTCTTCTTGATTAATTTTCTTTTCTTGATGTCTCTCATTTAATAATGTTTTTTTTTTCTTATTCTTTCACACTCAGTAACCACTTGAGATTTAGTGACTTCATTGTCTTATGTCTGACAAAATATAAGGCAGATCTGCAATAAGTATAGCTTTTTCTTTGGCCTAAATAAATGTAAAATTTTAAATAAAATTATAAGAACAATTAATAGTAGAATTATTAGTAAGATTACGAGTAAAATTTTAAGTAAGTCATGAGTAAAATTTTAAGTAAAATTATAAGTAAAATTTTACGAGAATTGCAAGTAGAATTTGAAGTAAAATCTATCAGTAAAATTGTAAGTAAAATTTTAGGTGAAATTATAATTAAAATTATGAGTAAAAGTAAATTATAAGTAAAATTTGACGAAAATTACAAGTAAAATAAGTAAAATTTAAAGTACAATTCATCAGTAAAATTGTAAGTTTAATTTTGAATAAAATTATAAATAAAATTATGAGTAAAATATAAAGTAAACTATAAGTAAAATTTACGAAACATTACAAGTAAAATTAATATTTTAAGTAAAATAATAAGTAAAATTATAAGTAGAATTAATCATAATAAAAATATGTAAGTAACATGGAAGTAAAAACTAGAAAAAATTAATAATAAAAAATAATAAAACTAATATGAAAGAAAAAACATCTATATATATAAAAGGCAAAATGTTTGTGTGTATGTGTCTGTCTATCTGTCTGTCTGTTGTGTCTGTCTGTATGTATGTCCTTTATATAAATCCACAATTTTTATCCGATTCTCACCAAACTTCACACAAATATTCTTTAGGCTTCTGGTCAGGTCATGGGTTATATTATTTTTCCGATTCCCACCCCAATATTGGAAATCGATTCCCCGATATCCGATCAGGTCTGATCAAGATCAGGATTTCAGCCCTTTTATCGTAGTTCTTTCTGCAGAATTTGCTCTAACTTAGTAAAATTAAAGTTTTTAGTATCAAGCATTAGTGAATCTTTTCAGACGACTCATTTCCTCCGATATCGGAAATCGATATCCCCGATATTCTACCGAATATGATCAAAAACCGATATTCAGCCATCGATATGGCTCATCTTTTTCTAATTTTACTCCCGATGGATACGATATGTATTCATGAACTTACTTAGGTTAGTTTAGTTTGGATCACTTATTTGACTCCGATATTGGAAATCGACACCCCGATATGCTCTCAGTTCTGATCAAAATCAGGTTTTCAGTCCTTTTATTTTAGTTTTTGCTTCGTGTTTTGCTCTAAGTAGGTATAACTGTAATTCTTAGTCTCAGCCATGATACCGTATACTCAAAGGACTTATTTCGCGACGGAAAACATATTTGACATTGATACCACAAATCAAAATTTGACTTACATCCATTCATTTTTCTTTCCATCTACGGTTTTGCTTTGACTGGAAACAACTATTGCTTTTTAGTCTTTCATGTCAACACCAAAGAGTCTGATCTCCAGGACCATGGATTAGTTTTAAAGCTTTCATTACACCCGAGCAACGCCGGGCTATACTGCTAGTTAATAATAAATGACAATATATGCTGTTTGTCCTAGGTATGCTGTTTGTCCTAGGTATGAATATAAACTACAACCAACAGCGAGACCTCTGATCAACAATGTGAAATTTTTGAATAGCGCGGAACCACCTCTTAATGACTGCGAATCCCAGACCAACCCTGACCCGGAATGATAGCACCTGTTAGGGTTCGAGCTATGGAAAAATCAGCAGATCATTTTTATAGTAAAATGACTAACAATTTTTTAAAAATAAAATTATAACAATTGATATAATTTAAATAATAAAAATGTTTTAAAAATAAAATTATAATAATATATATAATAAAAAATAACAATTTTGATAATAAAATAAATAATTTTGTTTTGCAATATTATAACTAACAATACATTCTTATAGCATTTTATGATCTACAAAAAAGACACATGACCTAGTGGATATAGACTTTGGTTAGTTCCTGTGACTTGGCCCAAAAAGTTGTGAGTTCAATACCAGGCTACAGTTGTAGCTAACACGTAACTTAAAGGGTTAGAGGAAGATAACCCATGACTATCAAAAGAGACTTTACGCAAGAAATGAGAATAATATACTCCAGTGAGTGTAATAAAATTGTTCGAAATTCGTAGCACCTGTGGAAGGCAGGAGCGTACAACGACCGAAACGTCGTACAAATGGTAACAAAGATGAGGACAATAGTCCGAATAATGTAAATAGCGTAAACATAGCGTCACTCTAAAAATATAAAATTATGTATAACATATTTATAGTTAATAGCATAAAATGAGGTGTTAATATTTAGAATTCGGTATTAACTAATTCAGAGAGGTGATGATATGGCACCAAACAAAATCAATATACACTGGAACCTGCCGTATGCGACCATCTGTTGTTACCGACCGTTTTTCTATGCAAGGACAATTTGCTAATGTTATTGACCTTTAGTGAGCGACCACCCCCAGAACACGACCAGCGACTATCATCAACGAGTGAAAATCGCTTTAAGAAAATCCATTTTGGTCGTACACTGCGAACTTCTAAATTAGGAGAAACTAAATGAGTAATCTATTTCATTTTGATTTGATCTAAGCCAGGAACACTTCCTCATTGTTTTGTTATTGTAGTGTTGTATCAACCTGTTATTTCTTGTTGAAATGTACATTGCTTGAGTTCACCTCATGGTCAAACATCGGCTGTTTTGTACAACATGTATTGCATTTGACATGTTCAAGGGATTTATCGCAGTCTCTGTACTGACTTGGATAAATTCAAGAATAGGGAAAATCACAATTATGTCCCTTTCTCAAATGTCTATTTCTCGTCCCTTTATTTTTTGTGTATCTATCTACTCTAATTCTATCTGGGTATATCTCTATCCCTATCTCTCTGTTTTTCTACTCCCGCCCACAATCGCTGTCAGTTTTTTATATGTTTTGTTGTTTTTCTTTTTCATGTATTATCGCAGAATCTCTTTTGCTATCACTCACTTCTAAGAAAAAACTGAAACTTATTATTTTTTAAAAGTCCGCTAAATAAATATTTTTTGTGAATAAATATTTGGTCCCTTGTTGACCATCGTAAATACGTTTTTTAAAATTTTAAAATGAATTATGCTGAATAATTTTCTTTAAAGTTAGGCCATTTTCTTATGTTCTCATTTATTTATTCCCAGCTTACATGGTAAAATTCTAATATGTACATTCTGATGAGTGGAATATACGTTCCTGGCGTAAATAGGTCATGACTATGAGCCTTTAGTGAGCGACCACCTGCCGCATGCAACCGGTTTGGGTGGCTGTAGAGGTGGTCGTATACAACAGTTTCCACTGATGTTGTATGTTAATGTTACAGACCCCCTTGCATAATATCACAAAGCGAATATGAAGACAATTGTTCCTCATATATTTGAACATTTTTTTATGTAGCGTGTTATATCAAGACGTGGGTAATCACAGTCCTCCACGACTTCCCATTGGAGACGCTAGTAAGTATTTCACTTACTACTCCACCCAGTCCCTGCTCTGTTTTCGATGTACACAAATTAGTTACTTGAAATTTCAATTTGCAACTCTTGCCTTCGCTAGGTCTTGTGAGTAACAAATTCGCCAAACTTTATATCTTGATCCTAGAAACATTGGTTCTATTGTTTCAATTTTCTTTATGACATTCTCGTTATTCTCATGTTCTGTCCATATTATTCTCAGCATCCTTCTGTAGAACGAGATTTCTGTTGTCCCAAATTTTATAGGGGTATTGATATAACGCAACAGCTACACACACTTTTCTTTGTTTTTAAATACATTTTCCAGGGACTTAATACTTTGTTTAGATTTTGGAAGCATCTTTCGCTCTTCCACTGCATCTTCAGTTTTCTCTCCCACCTTTTCTGTTATCTGTTTTAATCTTTCTTAGATTATTAAATTTCTGTGCATGTTTCGTTCTGATGTCTCCTCTTTGGAGCTCACGTCTTGAGCTGCCCGAGAAGGTTCATATAACAAGCAGTTCAACTCTCTTTTTTTGTTTCTAATTAAATTTTTCTGTTTCTTAATACTTTGTTTAGGTATTGGGAAGCATCTTTCGCACTTCTATTGCGTCTTTGAGTTGTGCTACCTTTCATATAATTTGTTTTTATCTTTCTTAGATTATTAAATTTCTGTACTTCTTTCGTTCTGACGTCTCCTCTTTGGAGCTCACGTCATGAGCATCCTGGAAAGGTTGATATTACATAGCAGTTCAACACTCTTTTTTGTTTCTAATTAACTTTTCCTGTTTCTTAATACTTTGTTTAATTTTTTGGAAAGCATCTTTCGCTCTTCTACTGCGTCTTTGAATTGGCTTACATTTTTATCATGTGTTTTTATTCTTTCTGTACTTGTTTCGTTCTGACATCTCTTTGGAGCTCACGTTTTGAGCTGCCTGGGGCGTTTGATATTACATAGCAGTTCAACATTCTTTTCTTTGTTTCTAATTAAATTTTCCTGTTTCTTAATACTTTGTTTAGTTTTTGGAAAACATATTTGGAACTTCTATTGCGTCTTTGAATTGTCTTACATCTTTTATCACCTGTTTTAATCTTAGATTTTTAAATTTCTGTACTTGTTTCGTTCTAACGTCTCCTCTTTGGAGATCACTATTTAAGCTGCCTCAGGTGATTATTAACATAGAATTTCAACACCTTTTTTCCCTAAATATTTCTTCTTGTTTCTTAGTACATTACTTAGATTTTGAAAGCCATCTTTTATTTATTCAGACGCTTTTTCTGTTTTCTGTGATGAATTTTCCATTTGCTATTGAATCACTTTCCACATATTTAAAGATCTCTTTCATATTTTGGTTAACATTTTTGCTTGTGCTATTAGTGAAGGAATGGAAAAAGACATGTCAAAATTAAATACGTTTTGTTCGATAATTTATCCAGTGAAGTTTTCATAAAATATCCTTGGTCGAATGACGCATATCGTATGATGTTTAGCACAGCAGGTGGATTTAACATTCAATTTTTCGATACTTCAACATGCAGCATCTGTCTTCAGCTAGACCTCCTGCGAGGATCCAACTTCTGTTTACCGGAAGGACTACCAGTACAACATATAAATGTCAGTTCTGTCGAAGAGAAGTGAGGAACGGGACGATGGTGCGGTACTGTCGCCCACTCGGACAACACAGCATGTTTAATCTTTAAAATATTCAAACTATTTCAAAAGATTGTTAGATGTATCATTCATTAAACCAATATTTACTGATATTAATGTGCAACTATATATATATATATATATATATATAGCTATTTATAGGGTGTTCCATTAAGACAAATCGAAGTTAACAACAAATAAAATAGTGTTATTCGTAAAATCCTATTGATTTCACTACTGGAATATGTTATTTGAGTCATGGTAATTATGCGTGTAAAATAATATTGCCCAAATGCATAGCTGTTCCTCGATCTCACCAATGTGCTTTATTATCTCATCCTTCAGGACGTAGGAGATCATGGCTTTCCACGTCTTCCTATTCCTGGTGACTCTGAGCACACTTTCTCTTGTGACACCACGCAAACGCCGTTCTATCATCCACCTGCTCAGGCCCTTCAAATATGTTATCCGCTGCTTTCTTCTGTCTCTTTTCCCCGCTATCTGGCCTGTTAGTATCAGGTTCTCCAAGCCCTCCTTCCTCATTGCAGGTCCCAGGAACTTTAGTTGTTTCTTCCTGATGCTCAATATTAATTTTCTTTTTGTTTCCATCATTTCCAAAACCTCATCATTGCTCACATGCTCGATCCATGATATTCGCGGCATCCTTCTGTAGAACCACATTTCAGTTGGTTCAAGTTTTTCCTTCATCTTTGATGATATTGTCCAGCATTCACTCCCGTATTGAAGAACTAACATCACATAGCAATCTAGTACTCTCTTCTTTGTTTCTAGTTGTTGGGACGCCCGCGCCTATTCGACTATAATGGACTATTCCATTACTATGTAAAGTAATGGTGGCATCTACGTAGAGAGTGTGCCGAGCAGCCGTATCGACAAGTCAGTCGTAGACTTCCGGTGACGACCCGGAAGTACCCATTGCTCATACTACGTCTTACGACGATTGAGACGATTAACCTCTATTCTTGTATTGGATACTAATAACCTTTGTAAATACTATTTTCACGGAATACAACGATTAACCTATTCCTGTTGTTGAGTTATTTATTCTTACTCACTACATAACACAAGTGAAAGTTTTCTGTCTCTTAATACTCTGCTCAGCTTCTGAAACGCGTCTTTCGCTATGCTAATTCGTCTTCAGATCTCTGTGTCGCACTTTCCGTTTTCAGTTAGAAAACTTCCTAGGTATTTAAACTTTTGTACCTGCTTGATTTTAGTATCTCCCGCCTGTATTTGGCATTTTGGGCTGCCCATTTTGCTGATGATCATTCATTCAGTATTCTTGCAGTTTATCTGTAATCCTTTTTTTCACTCTCTTCAGCTGTAGGAGGTCTTGTAGTTACCTTTCCGTGTCTCCAATCAGCACAGTACCGTCTGCGTACTGTATGTTAATCAAATTGTGGCCTCCGATTAAAAAAAAAATCCTGGCATAACATCTAGAGTCCTCAAAATAGTCTCGCTGTACAAGTTTAACAGATCCGGTGAAAAGACACACCTTTGTCTGACGCCACTTTCTATCTTTGTGTATCTGTTGACTTCGTTACCTGTCCGTATGCAGGCAGTTTGCTGCCAGTAGAGATTCTTAATCACTCTTATGTCTTTCTCAAATATGTCGAGACTGCTGAGCACCTGCATCAATTCTTTGTGGTGTAAAACACACTAAAGTCCACTTTCCCCTCCCGAGCGCTCATAGCTCACAGGTGGAATCACCGACGGATGTCAATTCGATCAGAATTCAATCCTAGCTAGAAGTAATCGGATCTTTAAACCGGATTGATCTTTTAACCGGATTGATGTGTTGTGGGACAGCGAAACAGATCTGTTTGCGGATGACTATATATAAGTAAAAATAAATACAAAAAAACATCAGACTAGTGTTGGCCTCAGTGAACATATCTAAATTTGCATACGCTTTATATCGTATATTGATAATTTTTACATAAAATATATAACTTAAAACTATATTTTATCATATTTTATCATATATGCATGATTTGTATATTCATTTTCTTCTGTATATAAAAGTGCTCTATTTTAAATCCTTAAATGATTTGAAATTCTACCGAAATGCATTTATATTATTGTTCTTTCCGAAATCTTTGTTATTAATTACTAGCAGTATAGCCCGGCGTTGCTCGGGTGTAATGAAAGCTTTAAAACTAATCCATGGTCCTGGAGCTCAGATTCTTTGGACGTTGACACGAAAGACTAAAAAGCAATAGTTGTTTCCAGTTAAAGCGAAACCGGAGACTGAAAGAAAAATGAATGGATGTAAGTCAAATTTTGATTTCCTGGTATCGATATCAAATAAGTTCATTTTGTCGTAAACTGAATTTTGAAGGCTAAATAAGTCCTCTGAGTAAATGGTATCATGGCCGTGACTAATAACTACAATTATACGTACTTAGAGCCAAACCCGAAGCAAAAACTAAAATAAAAGGGCTGAAAAAAATACATACAGGCAGATAAACAGACACATACAAATATCTTGCATTTTATGTATATATATTATCGATTTTCTGCACTATTGTAAGAACTGCAACCTTGAAAATTCTGAATATCGTTTCTTATGTCTTTGTCTATGAGTGTATCAAATTTGATTAAAATCGGACCACTCCTTCTATAACCCGATGTTTTTCGATTATCGATTTTCGATATTTATCAGGGGTACCTCGACAGAAAACCTAGCTAAGAACACTCGCAGACGCTTATAGTACAACTGTGTAAATTTTCAAGAAAATTGGTTCAGCCGTTTCGGAGTCTATAGATAACGGACACACACACATATGCACACACATACACACACACACAGACAAACAAAGTTCCATTTATAAATAAGTTTAGATTCCACATTGTGATAACAATAAAAAATCTGTCAAGAAGGGTGAAACATTTAAAGAGCCTGGAAAAATTAAATTACGATTAAAACACCTTCAATATATTTTCGTTTTAGTGAATTAGAGGAAACCAAAATGCCAACTACAGGTCGGGGACAATAACATCGATTATGTGCAAGAAACTTAAATACCTGGGAAGTGGTCTGACAGAGTACGGAAAGTACTTCACAGAGATTCGAAGGCGCATTGGTATGGTCAGAGACGCATTTAAGAATTAAAAAGTAAAATTTTGAGTTAAAATTAAAATATGTAGGGAGCAAAAATAAAAGGGGTTTAATTCTTAATTGTTAAAAGTAATATTGCGGGAGAAAGAAAGAAAGAAAGAAAGAAAGAAAGAAAGAAAGGCGGAAAGAAAGGGTTAATTGTATAGAGGAATCTATATCAATCTGGGTCTCAGAATTTAAGTAATTATTTTATTCTATTACAGCATGTTGTTACTAAATCACTTTTTTTATTAGACAAATTAGGATTATTAATATGGTTTAAAATGATAAGTTTTTCTAAAAGGCATAGATTACATTTATCTCCTTTTCCATTGTAAGGTTTAGATTTAACTACGATATTCCAGTTAATAATTAGGTTTTTGTTGTCATTTTTTAATTTCCAATAATATATAGATAAAGCAATACTTTTGTTGTATTTACAGCTGTTTAAAGATAACATGTGGTTGTTAAATATTATCTTTGAGTTATGGTAACAAATGTAACCGGAAAACTGGGAATTTGTCAACCGTTATATTTGAAGAAGAAAAAGTAACACAGTTTTCCAGTTACTTTTGTTACCATTACTTACATTCCTGAAGATGACCTCGGAAAGCGGTTGAAAGGACTTGGGTACCTTAAGAAATGAATGAAAATAATATCTGTCAACGTTACAGCTCATTTCTAACATCTTTTGATTGTAATACGCGAAATATTATTCGTGAGTATGAACGGATTTTATCAAAAATAAGCAAACATATTGCTAGCATTTTATTTAATCTGACACACACACACACACACACACACACACACAACAACAACAACAACACACACACACACACAAACAAACACACACACACACAACAACAACAACACACACACACAAACAAACACACACACACACACACACAACAACAACAACACACACACACACACACACACACACACACACACAACAACAACAACACACACACACACAACAACAACACACACACACAAACAAACACACACACACACACACATACAACAACAACAACAACACACACACACAAACAAACACACACACACACACACACAACAACAACACACACAAACAAACACACACACACACACACACAACAACAACACACACACACAAACAAACACACACACACACACACACACATATATATATATATTTAAAACAGGATAATATGTACATTTATTAACGCATTTGGGAGATTTTATAAAACGGTAGCTACCCACGCATCTCCGCATCGTTCATTCAGTAATGAATTTAAACACTATCAGCTACTGGCGTGCGTTTACATTATATGAGTATATAACTCGCTAAACGTCCGCCTTCTTCTACGGACCGCTCAGTGGTAGAATCGCCGACTGATGTCAATTTAGTCGGGTTCCAATCCTGGCTAGAAGCAATCGCATGTCTAACCGTACTGATGAGCTGTGATACAGCGAAACAGATCTTTCTGTGGATGATTATATATATATATATATGCTTAAAACATAGGATAATATGTACATTTATTAATATAATATATAAGTCAGTGCATAAAAAATGTTTGGTTAACAAAAGATTAATGATTCCCAAAACGGAAGAGATTTAACGAGCGAGTGTGCACCTCCCGCCCCAAATAAAGCAAACACGCAAGCATATGAACTTTCTAACCTGCTCACTAACCACTTATTTTTATATACACGATACTTTGGCCATCAGAAAGACAAACAGATCTCGATATGTAAAATCACAAATTTATTCGCCTGAAGAAAGTCAACTTCGGACTTGAAACTCGTGTAGCGACACAAATACCATTGTAGACACTTAATATATTATACAAAAAGCAATTATTATTATTAATAATAATAATAATAATAATAATAATAATAATAATAAAAAATAGAAAAAATGTGGAAATTGAAAACAAGAGTTGTGCCAGTGATAGTAGGTGCACTTGGAATGATAAAAAAATGGAACAAAAGAACACATTGAAAGAATCCCTGGAAACCCCAGCTTAAGAGATATACTAAAAATTGTCTTATTAAGTAGAGCCCACACACTCAGGAAAACTTTATCTATGTAATGCTAGGGATGATAGGGAAGATAGAAAAACATGAAATGGAGCCATAACAACACGCCACTACCTGCCTTAGGTCTCCCCGCAGACTTGGTTGGTAGTGAGACCAAAGCAGAAATCGAAATATGATGAAAAATGACATAATAATAATAATAAAGTCTGTTCACCAGGAACTTTCAGGCAAATATTATACATAATAATGTCGATCTAAAATGCAGGTTCTGTGATAAATACCAAGAAACAATAGACCATCTAATCTTAAGATGTTCTGTACTTGCCCCAATTGAATATAAAAATCGTCACGATAGAGTGGGGCAATATTTACACTGGACAATGTGCAAACACTTTTGAAAATATGTAAACAAACACTGGTATGAACATCACCCAGAACTGACTAGAGAACTAGATGATATCATTCTATGGGATTACACCATCTACACAGACAGAAAAATTGAAGCAATGAAGACATTATTTTTAAAAACCAGAAAGAAAAAAAAACTTGCCTATGAATTGATATGGCTTGTCCAGCGTCGTAATACAGCAACAAATGAATTCGAAAGACTGTCAAAATATAAAGACCTGGAAATTGAAATAGAAAAAAATGTGGAAATTGAAGACAAGTATCGTAACAGTGATAGTAGGTGCACTTGGAATGATAAAAAATGGAACAAAACAACACATTGAAAGAATCCCTCGCATTTTTTTCTTCTATACCAATTTCTATCGTTGAAACAAACCCTATTTCTTATTTTAATATATATATATATATATATATATATGTATGTTACGGAGATTAACGAATTTTAACGAAACTTGGTTATAAGCAACCGACAATTTGTAATGAATTATTTTGAACATTATTTTTACCGATACTCGTATTTAAGTAGATATTCTGTTTTTAATTAAACAGTAATTTATATTTATATCTACCGGCCTGATTATTTCACGATAAATTTTTATTACGACAATGTGTGCTATCCAGCAGGATTCGAACCTGGGACCCCTATTTACATAGAGGAATCTACCATTTGATCTGGTATTGTCTTAACCACTCGACCATGAATAGCCTCTTGATCAGACGAGGTTTTTATCATGCTTATATAACACAATTTTCGATCTATCGTAAACAAACCATATCTGCTCTGTAATGTATCGTAATGTCAAACAAATGTAAACATGTTACATCCAGGCTCGAAACCCAAACGAATTGGCGTCAGTCGGTGACTCTACCCCACGGGGCGTCCTTTGGAAGAAGGCAGTCTTTTTTAGCACATATCATATTACGCGCCCAATAGCTAGAGTGCTCAAATTCATTTTTACTGAATGAGCGATGCGTACACAGTAGAGTGGCTACTGTTTTTCAAAGTCTACCTTTCTTCTAGAGTGCTATATATATATATAATGGTACGTTTGAAATAACTCCCAAGTATAGCACCTGCACATTCCTCCCACATATTAGTGTGATATTAATATTTTCTTTTAAATAACGTCTTACTATTATGCTGAATGTATTTCTTGGTGTTATATGTGGGAAGTATTTCTACCTCACCATGTCTAACAGAACAAAATCTTTAATATACTGAGATTCTCACTTGATTCCTCACTATTCTGGTAAAAATTGTCAGAATAATCTAAGGTTATAACTGAACGATCAGATAGAATATATATATATATATATATATATATATATATATATATATATATGTCTGTGTGTGTGTGTGTTTTCGTGTGTGTGTGTGTGTGTGTTGAGAGCATGCATTTGTGCATTTCATCATCGAACTAGCAGTTTCTGGTTATTGAATATCATGACAAACGTTTCCTCTTTATCGATTTGGATCACACGGCGAAGATAGCAATAACTGTCATGTTATTGTTTCTTCACCATCTTTGATTGCCGACTCGTTGTACGCATCACAATTAATAGCTAGCAACGACCGTTTGATGTTGACTGGCTCGGTGAAAGACGAGAATTGTGGTTTCGGCCAGAGACACAGACTGTTGGCTGAATAATGTGAGGTTCAATTCTATGCGATTAGAAAGAGTTTTCCACATTTAGTCCCTCAGAGTCCACTGAGGAGTATGGGACCACAGCCTTAAACAACATGCACTACTGCGATTTCCGTGTCACCACTGACTTCAGCATCTAGGACCACAACACCATTTCCCAGATGACATCAACAAAAAACGGTTCCTTCGTCTTAATCGTTTTATTATTAAAGGGGAGCAACAGACATGCGGTCTTAGTCTGTCAAACCTGAGTGTGGGAAGTATATGGACCCTTCAACATTCCAATGTCCGCTGTCGTCTTTGCCTTATATCCCGGCTGTGTTTGCTTCCATACATGTGCGGTCTTAGTCTATCGAACATGGGTGTGGAAAGCATATCAACGCTTTAAAATTCCCGTAGTACTCTGCCAGTTTGGGTTTATATTTCGGCTAGGTGTCTTAACTTTCATTCACGTGCGGTCTTAGTCTATCGAACCTGGGTGTAGGGAAGCTTATTGACGCTTCAGTATTCCTGTAGCCATCCACATCCCCTATCTCTTGTTGCTCTTAATACCCGTTCTCTTCTTATTTCATTCAATCCAGGCTCCATCATCCCCCGCTCAAGTCCATCAAGTATGTCATGCGTTGCTTCAGGTTCTCCAAACCCTCTTTCCTCATTACATGCCCCAAAAACTTGAACTGTCTTTTCCTGACGTTAAGTATCAGCTTCCTGTATCTAAATATCAGCTTCTAGAATGCATCCATGTTTATAATGTTACTGTCAGTTTAAATTTATAATTTTTTCTTTCTTAAAATCTTCAGACAGTTAGACTGATCAAGTTTATTTGGTATATAGTTATTTTGGTGCGGTGTGGAATTTTGTCCAGAAGTGTGTTTGCACTGAGCACGCAAGATTTGAAAGAAGGGGAAAATTATTTTGAAATGTCAGTGAGTGCGAAAAATCCAGGTGCAGGTTGGATTTTGTTTTGACGACCAGAGGGCGAGATAAAAGAAATGAGCACTCAAATATAAAAAAAATAAAAAAATGCAGCGGAAGAATCATGTGTCAAACGAAGCTGGCCTATTTCAGGGAGAGTGAAGTTTAGTTCAGATCAGAGACAGGAGAGAAGGGAAGACGAAATCAGTAGCCAAAAGGCCTTCGTGTGCGCACGTGCCTACCTCCGACCCACTTCTACTCTACACAAACCACCTCACCGAAATGAGAAGAAAAAAGAATAAAAATATATTGTATAATTTTATATATGCATTTTATCAGCAAAGCTGAGGAGAATGTCAATTTTGATTCCCACTTTACTCATCGTAGAGAATTGTATATGCAACATATTAACTGTTATCCTTCTTTTTAATACTGAAAATAGTTTTCTTCCTAGCTTTTTGTCTAAGACAGTGTAGAACAGTAACAGTTTGATTATATTCTTCCCTCTATGTGCGTTGTGGTGCAGTGGATATCGGCTCGGAACGAGAAATCGGGAGAACCCAGTTCGAATTTCAGTTTAATACATTGCATTCACTTACGCACAAATACCCTTGGGAAATGTATTAATCCGTCTCTTCCCTCCAGTTATGGGTTAAATAACAAGACTGATTGGGTTCTATAACTTTGACTTGCAGTCAGTCTTCCGCAGAAAGCAATGATAACCTACTGCGGGATAATCTTTTTCCCAGTCAGTTATGTCTCTTTTGAGACATGATTGCTCAAGCGTGTATCACGTATGGCACTGAACTGACTGACGATAATAGTTGGAAACATGATTAAGGCTTCTAATAGGCATAAAGTGGGAGATCGGTTTTCTATTGTTATAAAGTAATAGACTGACCGCCCTGTAATTACTACTTAATAATATAATATATCTCTTCTCCTTTTAGCTATGAGGCAAATAACTGGACAGATTGGGTTCTATAGCCTTTGCTGGCAGCCAGTCTACCGTAGAAAGTAATGGCAACCTACTGCGTGATAATCTTATGGATAGTCAGTCATATATCGAAAGAGACATGATCGCTCAATCTTGTATCACGTATGGCATTTAAGTGACTGACTGACTTCTAGTTGCATCTGCTCGCCAATTTTTGTTCCTGATAGTGTTAATGTGGTTCTTTTGTTAATTTGTAAAGACCTTTACTTTTTCCTTAAATTTCTAATAATAATAATAATAATAATAATAATGTTAAATATCTAATGTTGATAATGATAATGATAAAATTAATCGTTTCTATCAGCAAAGGAATCTGTAAATCCTAGAGAGGATCATACATTACACAAACCACGTGGCCTGACGCTACAGTATCACAAATAAAGTACTGCACCGAATATAGAGGACTGAATCTATTCAATATCATTTGACAACATCAAAAACTGAAATGGATAACGCATGTAATTTTTTTTTTAATAATCATATCGCCCCAACCAAGGCATTTTACTGCCACTGTTTTGCAGGGGGTTACATAGGAGAAAAGTTATGAAAAAGAGTGACAGTTTATAGGGGATATCAGGAAGTGGATAAGAGAAGGATGAATGTGGTTATAAAGTGAGGGGTCAATTGATATATTGATTGAGATGCAGAATTGATCCCCCATTTTATACCCATATTATACTAATATAGATTTTTTTTAATAATCATAACGCCCCAAACAAGGCATTTTACTGCCACTGTTTTGCAGGGGGTTACATAGAAGGAAAGTTATAAGAAAGAGTGACAGGTTATAGGGGGTGTCAGGAAGTGGGTAAGAGAAAGATGAGAATATTGATGAGAGGGGAGTGGATGGAGAAACGAGCATGAGTGACAGGATGCAAGTTAGAAGATGACTATTGATTTCACATTTAAATTCTTAGAGATTATAGCTGTCGGGGAAGCAAGTAAACGGATAGGAATTCTACAGGCGGAAAGTGCGAGAAAAGAAGCTGTGAAAGGAATTCCACACGCGGGAAGTTGGCGAGCAAATATTGATATAATGTTGTTCTTCTACACTACCTCAAACTAAAAGTTAGGAAGGAAACACTCATCAATACTGGAAAAAGCAATGACATTTACCTGGCATAAGAAAATTATTTTCATTAAAAATCTTCTCAAGAGGAAGATTTTATATATTTCAATCTACAGTAGCACTGGCTGCTCGATCATGAATGTCAAATGTTTCTTCATAAACAAAACTCAGCAGGCAAAAATAGAAGGAAGCGTTAAAAAGGATGTTTTTTTTTTCAAATTGTCAGTCGTTTATAACCATTTCGTTAATCTTCGTTTATATATATATATATGTGTGTGTGTGTGTGTGTGTGTGTGTGTTCACACACATACACACAAATACCTATGTATGCATTTGTGCGTTCATAATATTTATTAATTTACTTATATTCATCTATCTACATATATGCATATATACATACATATATATATATATATATATGTGTCTGTAAAACATCTATATATATATGTATATTTCGAAAGATAGATAGATAGATAGATAGATAGATAGATAGATATGAATATACTGAGATAGATAGATAGATAGATAGATAGATAGATAGATATGAATGTACTGAGATAGATAGATAGATAGATAGATAGATAGATAGATATGAACAGACGTAGATAGACACGAAAAGACTGATAGATAGATAGATAGATAGATAGATAGATACATACGAAAAGACTGATAGATAGATAGATAGATAGATAGATAGATAGATAGATATGAACAGACTTAGATAGATACGAAAAGACTGATAGATAGATAGATAGATAGATAGATAGATAGATAGATAGATAGATAGATAGATATTGCTTATTGGTGCAATGTATTTTCCGCATTTTCGGAAAAGACGTTAGGATAATCAAGAATTTATATTGGAAGCAAACTACCTGTGTACGGATAGGAGGTAAACTCGGCAGTTATGCAAAAATAGAAAGGGGCGTAAGACATGGATATGTTTTCTTACCGGATCTTTTCATCCTGTACAGCAAAGCAATTCTGAGAGAAATGAAACCCTAGCCAGGATTCGCCATTAACGGCCACAATCTCAACAATATCCGATACGTGGGTGGCACGGTGCTGATAGCAAACACGGAAAGGCAAATCCACGACCTTTTTACAGAAGTTGGCAAAATAAAGTGAAAAGAAAGAATTGAGCATAAACCTCAAGAAAACTGAATACATGGTCATCAGTAAAAAGAGGCAACTGCAAGTTGGAGAATCTAAAATAAAACAAGTCCAAAAATTCAAATACCTGGGAAGTGTTTTGGCAGAAGATGGAAGATCCAAAGACGCATTGGCAAAGCCAAACACGCATTTCAGAAGCTAAGCAGAGTACTGAAAAACAGGAAAACCTCATTAGAAACAAAGAAAAGTGCTGGATTGCTATGTGATATCTGTCCTTCTTTATGGAAGTGAACGCTGGACGGTCTCATCGACGATGAAGGAGAGGCCTGAGGCAGCAGAAATGTGGTTGTACAGAAGGATGCTGAGGAAACCATGGACTGAGCACGTGTGCAATGATGAGGTGTTGGAAAGGATGCAAACGAGAAGAAAACTGATAATAAATATCAGAAAGAGTACAAATGAAGTTCCTGGGACACGTAATGAGGAAGGAAGGCCTGAAGAATTTGATACACACAGTTCGGATGAATGGAAGGAGAGGCATGGGAAAGCAGCGCGTGACTTACTTGTTAGGTCTGACTGAATAGTTGTCGAAGCGAGGCTTGGATATCAAGAGAAAAAATATTGAGAGCGATAAGAGACAAAGCCAAGTGGAAGTCCATGATCGCCTACGTCCTGAAGGGACACGGCACACAAAGAAGAAGAAGAACATATAAGAAAGAAATTGTCAAAGCCTTTGACAAAATACATCACACAAAACGGTTGGAACTGCTAGCTAACCGTGACATATTTGAAAAGAGTATTAGAATAACCCAGAACTTATACTGCCAGCAAATGCCTTATGGATGGAAAATGAATTCGGTATATATATAGAAAGATATAAAGTGGTGTAATGTCCTATTTCAAATGATTTTTTTAACATTATTTTTTATCGATAATCGTATTTAATTAGATATTCTGTTTTTAATTAAACACTATTATATATTTATATCGACTGGCCTAATTATTTACGAATAAATTTTTATTACGAAAATGTGTCATTCGGCACGATTCGAACCTGCGACCCCTATCCACATAGGGGAAGCTACCATATGATCTGGCACGTCTTAGACCTCTCGACCGCGAATGACCATTAGTCTAAATGAGGTTTTAATCAAGCCTATATAACACAGTTTTCGATTTATCGCAATAACCATATGTGCTCTGAAATGTATCGTAATGTCAACAAATGTAAACATGTTACAGAAATTAACGAAGATTAATGAAATTGGTTATAAACAACCGACAATTTGAAATGATTTGTTTGAACATTATTTTTTATCGGTACTCGTATTTAAGTAGATATTCTGTTTATAATCAAACAGTATTATATATTTATTTCTACTGGCCTGATTATTTACGATAAATTTTTATTACGAAAATGTGTGTCTTTCGGCAGGATCACATGGTAGCTTTCCCTATGTGGATAGGGGTCACAGGTTCGAATCAAATTGTCGGTTGTTTATAATCAAGTTTTGTTAATCTTCGTTAATTTCCGTAATATGCCCTATTGCATGACATATTCAAGCTATACAATGAGGCGATCCTGAGATAAGTCTTACAAGGATTCATTATTGGTATGACCATTACAACGTTAGGATATATGCACTACTCATTCACTCTCCCTTCCACGTTCGTTGGAGTTGTTATCGTGTACCCTGCATGATTGTGACGTTGTAGGATACTTTCTCCTGTAACGCCACGCAACCCCCGTTCTGTCATCCACCTGCTCAGGCCCTTTAAATATGTTATCCGTTGATTTCCCCTGTTTCTATTTCCCTCTATCTGGCCTCTTAGTAACAGGTTCTCCAAGTCTTTTTTCTCATTGCATGTCCCAGAACTTCAGTTGTCTCTTCCTGATGCTCAATATTAATTCCCTTTGTGTTTCTATCCTTTCCAAAACCTCATCATTACTCACATGCTCGATCCATGATATCCGCAGCATCTTTCTGTAGAACCACATTTCATTTGCTTCAAGTTTTTCCTTAATCATTGATGATATTGTTCAGCATTCACTGCCATATTGAAGAACTGACATCACATAACAATCCAGTACTCTCTTCTTTGTTTTCCTTCATCTTTGATGATATTGTCCAACATTCACTGCCATATTGAAGAACTGACATCACATAGCAATCCAGTACTCTCTTCTTTGTTTTCCTTCATCTTTGATGATATTGTCCGACATTCACTGCCATATTGAAGAACTGACATCACATAGCAACCCAGTACTCTCTTCTTTGTTTTCCTTCATCTTTGATGATATTGTCCAACATTCCCTGCCATATTGAAGAACTGACATCACATAGCAATCCAGTACTCTCTTCTTTGTTTTCCTTCATCTTTGATGATATTGTCCAACATTCCCTGCCATATTGAAGAACTGACATCACATAGCAATCCAGTACTCTCTTCTTTGCTTTCCTTCATCTTTGATGATGTTGTCCAACATTCACTGCCATATTGGAAGAACTGACATCACATAGCAATCCAGTACTCTTCTTTGTTTTCCTTCATCTTTGATGATATTGTCCAACATTCCCTGCCATATTGAAGAACTGACATCACATAGCAATCCAGTGCTCTTTCTTTGTTTCTCTATCTTTGATGATATTGTCCAACATTCCTGCCATATTGAAGAACTGACATCACATAGCAATCCAGTACTTCCTTTCTTTGTTTTCCTTCATCTTTGATGATATTGTCCAACATTCACTGCCATATTGAAGAACTGACATCACATAGCAATCCAGTACTCTTCTTTGCTTTCCTTCATCTTTGATGATGTTGTCCAACATTCACTGCTATATTGAAGAACTGACATCACATAGCAATCCAGTACTTCCTTCTTTGTTTTCTCTTTCATCTTTGATGATATTGTCCAACATTCACTGCCATATTGAAGAACTGACATCACATAGCAATCCAGTACTCTTCTTTGTTTTCCTTCATCTTTGATGATATTGTCCAACATTCCCTGCCATATTGAAGAACTGACATCACATAGCAATCCAGTACTTTCTTCTTTGCTTTCCTTCATCTTTGATGATGCTGTCCAACATTCACTGCCATATTGAAGAACTGACATCACATAGCAATCCAGTACTCTCTTCTTTGTTTTCCTTCATCTTTGATGATATTGTCCAACATTCACTGCCATATTGAAGAACTGACATCACATACAGCAATCCAGTACTTTCTTTAGTTTTCCTTCATCTTTGATGATATTGTCCAACATTCCCTGCCATATTGAAGAACTGGACATCACAGCAATCCAGTACTTTCTTCTTTTGTTTTCCTTCATCTTTGATGATATTGTCCAACATCCCCTGCCATATTGAAGAACTGACATCACATAGCAATCCAGTACTCTCTTCTTTGCTTTCCTTCATCTTTGATGATGTTGTCCAACATTCACTGCCATATTGAAGAACTGACATCACATAGCAATCCAGTACTCTCTTCTTGTTTTCCTTCATCTTTGATGATATTGTCCAACATTCCCTGCCATATTGAAGAACTGACATCACATAGCAATCCAGTACTCTCTTTCTTGTTTTCCTTCAGTCCTTGATGATATTGTCCAACATTCACTGCCATATTGAAGAACTGACATCACATAGCAATCCAGTACTCTTCTTTGTTTTCCTTCATCTTTGATGATATTGTCCAACATTCACTGCCATATTGAAGAACTGACATCACATAGCAATCCAGTGCTCTCTTCTTTGTTTCCTTCATCTTTGATGATATTGTCCAACATTCCCTGCCATATTGAAGAACTGACATCACATAAGCATCCAGTACTCTCTTCTTTGTTTTCCTTCATCTTTGATGATATTGTCCAACATTCCCTGCCATATTGAAGAACTGGATATCACATAGCAATCCAGTACTCTTCTTTGCTTTCCTTCATCTTTGATGATGTTGTCCAACATTCACTGCCATATTGAAGAACTGACATCACATAGCAATCCAGCATTTCTTTGTTTTCCTTCATCTTTGATGATATTGTCCAACATTCCCTGCCATATTGAAGAACTGACATCACATAGCAATCCAGTACTCTCTTCTTTGTTTTCCTTCATCTTTGATGATATTGTCCAACATTCACTGCCATATTGAAGAACTGACATCACATAGCAATCCAGTACTCTCTTCTTTGTTTTCCTTCATCTTTGATGATATTGTCCAACATTCACTGCCATATTGAAGAACTGACATCACATAGCAATCCAGTGCTCTCTTCTTTGTTTCCCTTCATCTTTGATGATATTGTCCAACATTCCCTGCCATATTGAAGAACTGACATCACATAGCAATCCAGTACTCTCTTCTTTGTTTTCCTTCATCTTTGATGATATTGTCCAACATTCCCTGCCATATTGAAGAACTGACATCACATAGCAATCCAGTACTCTCTTCTTTGCTTTCCTTCATCTTTGATGATGTTGTCCAACATTCACTGCCATATTGAAGAACTGACATCACATAGCAATCCAGTACTCTCTTCTTTGTTTTCCTTCATCTTTGATGATATTGTCCAACATTCACTGCCATATTGAAGAACTGACATCACATAGCAATCCAGTACTCTCTTCTTTGTTTTCCTTCATCTTTGATGATATTGTCCAACATTCCCTGCCATATTGAAGAACTGACATCACATAGCAATCCAGTACTCTCTTCTTTGCTTTCCTTCATCTTTGATGATGTTGTCCAACATTCCCTGCCATATTGAAGAACTGACATCACATAGCAATCCAGTACTCTCTTCTTTGTTTTCCTTCATCTTTGATGATATTGTCCAACATTCACTGCCATATTGAAGAACTGACATCACATAGCAATCCAGTACTCACTTCTTTGTTTCCTGTCTCATAATACATTACTCAACTTCTGGAACGCGTCCTTCGCCCTGCCAATTCGCCTTCGGATCTCTGTGTCGCACTTTCCGTCTTCAGTTAGAACGCTTCCCAGGTATTTAAATTTTTGTACCTGCTTGATTTTAGTATCTTCCAACTGTATTTAGCATTTTCAGCTGCTCTTTCTGCTGATGACCATGCATTCGGTTTTCTTACAGTATATTTGTAGTGCTTTTTGGTCACTCTTTTCAGCTATCTTCCGTAGGAGGTATATCTGACCAATAAAATTGTATCTGGCCAATAGATGTTATTTTACATGCAACAGAATGTATATAGTGTTATGTATGCATGTAGAGTAGTGTGTAAGAATAATGTTCCGAACAGGGTTAGCAAGTTGTTAGCGTGTTCGTAGCTGATATTATTGAGTGTTATTTTATTTTTTTATCAATGATGCCTCCCTTATTTTCTATTACAATTAAAATAACATCCATCCTCGAGTATTCTTAAAAGTGTAGCCTAAGGTGCTCACATAAAAAATGATTTGGACAATTTTAATATAATTTATTTTCAAAAGAAAAAAATGATCAAATGAAAATTTACATAAAAAATTTGACCGTACTACCGTGTCTGTCATTTTTAAAAGAGAGATTGCTGCCCCCCCCCCACACACACACAAAGAGAGTGTGAAGAGAATAAGAGACATATATATATTGAGAGAGAGAGAGGGAGAGATAAATAAGAGAGAGAGGGAGAGATAAATAGAGAGACATAAATAGAAACATAGAGAGACAAAGATTGATATACAGATAGAGAGAGTGAGACATAGATAGATAGATAGATAGATAGATAGATAGATATAGCGAGCCAGAGACACACACATATCTATAGCGAGAGTTATAGACATATATGTATATATAGAGAGAAAGACATAGATAGATAGATAGATAGAGAGAGAGAGAGAGAGAGCGAAAGAGAGAGAGAGAACCATAGATACATACGTAGAGATACAGAGAGAATCATAGATACATAGAGTGAGAGACATAGATAGACAGACAGATAGATAGATAGATAGATAGATAGATAGATATAGCGAGCCAGAGACACACACACATATATATAGCGAGAGTTATAGACATATATGTATATATAGAGAGAAAGACATAGATAGATAGATAGATAGATAGAGAGAGAGAGAGAGAGAGAGAGAGAGAACCATAAATACATACGTAGAGATACAGAGAGAATCATAGATACATAGAGTGAGAGACATAGATAGATAGATAGATAGATAGATAGATAGATAGATAGATAGATAGATAGATAGATAGACACACACATATATATAGCGAGAGTTATAGACATATATGTATATATATAGAGAAAGACATAGATAGATATATAGAGATAGATAGATAGATAGATAGAGAGAGAGAGAGAGCCATAGATACATACGTACAGATACAGAGAGAATCATAGATAGATAGATAGATAGATAGATAGATAGATTTTGAAAGGACTGGGATAGATAGATAGATAGATAGATAGATAGATAGATAGATAGATAGATAGATAGTGAGAAATAGAGAGAAACAAAGACAGACAGAAAAACAGACACATGTAGAGGGAAGAAGCCACTTGCTACTCTAGTGAATTCGGTGGTCATCTTTTGTCCTTAGCTTTGAGTTGTAAATATCGAGTAGACAATGATAACATTTGGTTCAAGAGTTTACGACTGGTGACTAAAAGGTCATTGATACTTTTTCTGTTTTTCTGTTTTTTTTTTTTTTACTGTTTTTTCATAACCAAATGTCAAGTTTGCAGACGTTCGTTAAATCTCATTGGACATGAACAAAGGATGAGAACCACTTTCAGCAGATCGATCGGCTTAGGAGATATTTCATTTTTTTAAGTTTTAACCTTATTTTTTTAGAAAAAAAGAATTGTACGACGCTAGACGATCTTCCCTGAAGCTGCTAGTTTAATGGCTTTTTAGTTTTCTTTACATATTTGGCATTGGAAAATACCAAGAATTCATTTACTATTATCTTTCTTTTCTGCAACTGGTACCAAAGGTCTTCGTACGAGACTTGAATTTGGATTATATACTCTAGTGGGCAGAAGAGTACATCGGCCGAAGAGGAAAGAGTGATGTTAGAGCTGTTAATTCTTGCATGCATTAGTTTCAATTCTTTTTAATTCATAACACTATTGCTTTTCTTTTTTTCCAAGGTAAAATGAATGGTCAAAAATGTTCTCAGTATCCTTGTGTAAATTAATTGAACCAAAACGAATGTTTTCCGAGGATCTTTCACACTTGAAAGATCACGTGTACGTCATCATTTGGCGTTGTTTTTCTCTTCCGATCGCATCTTCGTTAACGTTTTGAACTCATGGATCCAGTTTGTTTCTTCACCTTGATGACACGTCTGACAGTTAAAAGGCTGACACCAATAATATCCGCGATCTCTCTGAAAGGCTTGCCAGTGTGTTCGTGTAGCGTTACAATTTGCGTGCTTTGGAGTAACACATCGCAGACAATGGCCGTAGGAAAATTAATCGAGAGTCAAGACAATAGTGTCTGAGCGTGATAAAAATCTGGTGCAATCAGGAACAAAGCCATATTTTTCAAAGCCAAACAAATTTCATCATACACTCCGAAACTAGATTATATTACTGTACGCCACCGCAAATGATCTAATTTGAGGAAAACATAGAAATCTATTACGCGCTGTTAC
The DNA here is from genome assembly GCA_037127315.1 of Ascarosepion bandense. NCBI lineage: Eukaryota > Metazoa > Mollusca > Cephalopoda > Sepiida > Sepiidae > Ascarosepion > Ascarosepion bandense. The sequence goes on from JBBBDQ010000308.1 coordinate 1,409,781, forward strand.
TCCAGTGCGTCGAAAGCTGACCGTACAGTGAAATAAGCGTGTACATCTGGTAGTAAGGCTTCTGATCGAGAAATTGGTAGATTTGAAGAACGTGGAACCACTTATTGAATGCTTTTGTGCTCACCTTTCCCCTAACCCGGGATGGTAGAACGTGTCAGCGTCACAGCTATGAAGAAATAAAAAATCAACTAATATATATATATATATATATATATATATACTTATGGCCTAACAGTATAAAATTATGTACAAAATATCTGAAGTAAAAGAAAAAATTATGTTCAAAATATTTAGATTTCGGCATTACACGCTTGGACGAGTATGTTTCAAAAGAGACATGACTGACTGGGTAGAAGGTTTTAAAGCAGTAGGTTTTACAGCAGACTGATTTACCGCAGTAGGTTGCTATTACTTTCTGCGGTAGACTGGTAAGCAACCAAGGTTACAGAACACAAATTATCCTGCTATTAAACTTATAGCTTAATTTTATTTGCGCCTAACTTAACTGATTGATTGATCTGTTTAACCATTTTAAGCTTAACTGATTGATTGATCTGTTTAACCATTTTAAGCTTAACTGATTGATTGATCTGTTTAACCATTTTAAGCTTAACTGATTGATTGATCTGTTTAACCATTTTAACTTAACTGATTGATTGATCTGTTTAACCATTTTAAGCTTAACAAAAACCGATGCATTAAATATATGAAAATATAACAGAGTAAAATCCTTATTTTACAGTTTTTTTGTCAATTCAGATAATATGATGCAAGAATAAGCTGAAAAGCTTAGAGGCTCACTATGAAGAAGCGAAGCCAGAGACGTAAATTCTTGAATGCATTAATTTAAAACCTTCTTATTAACAACTCCTATGTTTTATTTTTATGGTAAGTTAACTGTTCAAAACATCGTGGCTAAGAAGATTAGCTACATCCGGCTGCAAGGCATCTGATTGAGAAATTAAAAGTTTTGAGGAGCATTGAACCACCACTTACTTGCTAATGTGCCCAGGTCAGCCTTGACTCAGGATGTTAGCATCTAGACGGGTTCGAGCTATGGGGAAACAGTAAAAGCTCAAAATGGGTTCAAAGCATTATGGAAATATACAAATATTTTTTATAGTAAAAGTACCAACAATACATATAAAAAATTAGATTTCGGCATAGAATGACCCATAAGGTGTTGATATGCTGTTAAACAAATGAATCCTCCTGTCTCCCTGTATAAAATAAATAAACCTTTTATGCAATTACATATCTCAATTCGTATCTGAATACAAGTAGTTTGTTTCCAGATTGTGCGTTGTTGTACAGTGGTTATCGGCTCGAAACGAGAAATCGGAGAGTCGAGTTCGAATTCCAGTTGAATTCCTTGCATTCACTTACGCACAAATACATTTGGGAAAAGTATTAATTCGTCTCTTCCCTCTAGTTATGGGTTAAATAACAAGACAGATTGGGTTCTATACCTTTGGCTGGCAACCAGTCTACCGAAGAAAGCAATGGCAACCTACTGCGGGATAATCTTCTGCCCTGTCAGTCATGTCTCGAAAGAGATCGTCCAAGCATATATCATGTATGGCACTTAAATGACTGAATATATATCCTATATATATCCAGTTTATCTAGCAGTTCAAATAGGTTTTCATATAGACTAGGGGACAGGATTAGGGTACCCCGAACCATTGTTACCTACTGGTGATCACTGGCTAGGATATAGCACTTGTTTGCCCCCACCAGGGGTACGGTTTCTTTTTAAACATTGCCTGATTATTAGCATGGATGAAAATAGGAATAAGTGTAAGCAGTATGTGATCTTTCAGTGCATTTCTCTGTGTTTGCGAGTATGTGCATGTGTCTTGTCGGTAGGGGAATCAAATCTTCACTTACCGTTTCAAGTCAAGCACGCTGCCACGTTCATGATCATAGATAGATAGAAAATTGTGGCTGGGTTTCCTTCCTTGTTTATGGTAGAGCATACGCTACTAATGAACCAGAAGTCATTCGCGACTGGACAATAAATTGCCAAGAAGAGTCGTATGATGTGCGTTTAGAAGATGGAAAAAGTTGTAGCTGACAGGAAGTACACATGTCGATACCTGATCAGTATCGGCTGGGTCACCGTGGAGAAGAGGTGTGAGGTTCAAAGACCCGAAACCCCTAATAAACCTCGGCTAGAAACATCACTGATGATGTGTATTGAAGCATGAAATAGATGTATTTTATGATGTTTATTTTTTGGTCAACGAAAGACAGGCATGGGTTTTTGCATTTATGTTGCTTATTTTGCAATAAGGATGTGTGTTGTGATGCAGTGGATGTCAACTCGGAACGACAAATCGGGGTGCCGAGTTCAAATTATAGTTGAATTCCTTGCATTCACTTAAACACAAATACATTTGGGAAAGGTATTAATCCGTTTTTTCCTCTAGTTATGGGTTAAATAATTGAACAGGGCTTCTATAGCCTTGTCTGGCAACCAATCTACTGCTGAAAGCAATGGCAACCTACTGCGGGATAATCATCTGCTCAGTTAGTCATGTCTCTTTCGAGACATGATCGCCCAAAGCGTGTATTCCGTTTGGCACTTAACTAATTGCTTACAACCCCCCCCCCCCCAAAAAAAACATCGCAAAATACATCTATTTCATGCTTCAATACACATCATCAGTGATGTTTCTAGCCGAGGTTTAGTTCGAGACTAGCCAAACGCCCTTTTAATCATCTTGAAGATAACACTGAAATTGAAAGATTTGAGAAGCATTAAACCACCTTTTAATTGCTGCTCTGCCCAAGTATACCATAACCCGGGGTGGTAGCATGTGTTAGGGTCCTAGCTAAGGATAAATAAAAAATCAACAGTAGATATAATAGAATAAACAATACATTTTCAACAAATTGTCAATAGAACATTAAAAGTAAAAAAAATATATTTTTATAGTTCAATTACACGTATAATTATACATAGTGCGAGAGTGATCAAGAATCTGCACTGGCAGCAGGCCGCTTGCATATGGACAGGAAACGAGTTCGGCAGATGCATAAAAATAGAAAGGAGTGTAAGACAAGGATGTGTTTCCTCACCGGATGTGTTAGACCTATACAGCGAGGCAATTCTGAGAAAAACAGAACTTTTGCCAGGATTTGTCCTCGTCGATCACAGTTTGAGTGAGTTGAATGAGTTTTGTTTAATGGCATACAAACCTCTGACGGTTATTTAATGTCAACAACGTAGAGTCTTAAGGTTGTGTTTTTTTTTCTTCAGTTATAGTGAGAAGGTTGATTTAGTCAGATTTTGATGAAATTTAAAAAAATATATTTTTTTAATTTTAGAAAACTGAAGATGCCTTCTAGTTTTTGTATTCAAAAATGCATTACTGGCAAGAATTTTTTTTTCTTTAAAAATGAATTGCTGGTAATAATTTTTCCTTTTAAAACGTATAATTTTCTATAAAAGTATATTTTTATGCATATATTTGCATAAAAAGTTTATTTTTTTAAATAAATTCTTGTGTGTTGAACCCAGTTTGGGGTTAACTATTTGCCCTAACAGGTGTTACCACTCTGGGTCATGGTGAAGCTGGCAACAACAGCAATTAAGAAGTGGTTCTATGCTCCTCATAACTTCCCTATCAAGGTCTTGCTGCCAACTACAGTCTGAACAGTATAAGATACGCAGATGATACAGTACTGATAAAAGACAAGAAAGAAAACTACAAGTTCTCCTACAGAAGGTAGATAAAGAAATCGAAAAGAAAGGACTAAACCTAAACTACAAGAAAACTAAATTCATTGTAATCAGTAAAAAGAAGAGCCCAATATGCCGACTACAGTAATAAAATCAAGCAGGTACGGAAATTTAAATACCAGAGGTCGGGAAGTGCGACGCTGAGATACGGCAGCGTACTGGCATTGCCAAGGATGTATTCCAAACGCTGAATAGAATATTGAGATACAGAAAGATTTCATACTTAACGGGCTTGAGCAAGTGGACGGCAAAAGGAGGTTTGGGAGAGATATCAAGATGAGAAGCGTTAAGAAGGGTAAGGGATTAAGGCAAGTGGTAGTCTATGATTGCCTACGTTTTGAAGGGACACGGCACATGAAGAAAAAGAAACCCGATGAGTGAATGGCCGTCTATACGACGCAAAAATGAAAATAACACTTACACAGGTTATTCTAAGATTTAGTGCCAATCCATCACCATATGGTGAACATTATCAATATTTTCCTCAGTGGTTGTTGTTGCAGAACATTCAGGCCTTGGGGTCTTCAAAACTCTCGCCTAAATCCTTCCTTTTCATCGTTGAAAAACCTTGGGTGTCATTCCCTAATGTAGTAACGACGTCAGCATGAACGTCCTGGGGACTAAACCCTTTTTTCTGAAGTTACTTTCCAAAATCAGGATGCCAAATTTCGTCAGTTTCTAAGAGAAGTCGCTACAAGTTACATTTAAAGTTTTCTTTGAAATGACAGATAACAGTCAGTTAAGTGCCATACGTGAAACACTCTTGGGCGATCAAAGCAGTAGATTGCTATTGCTTTCTGCGGTAGACTGGTTGCCGGCCAAGGCTATAGAACCCAATCTGTTCTGCTATTTAACCCATAACTGGAGGGAATAGACGGATTAATACCTTTCCCAAGGGTATTTGTGCGTAAGTGAATGCAATGGATTCAGCTGGAATTCGAACTCGGCTCCCCGATTTCTTGCTCTGAGCCGATATCCACTGCACCACAACGCACATGATGTGCGTCAGATAACAGTTTATCTGAAACAAAAATTCATGAACTTAATAAGAAGATTTGAAATTAATGCATGCAAGATTTCACAGATTTAGTACCTTTCCCTCATAGTCAGACAATGAAGCATAATATGGCGAATGAAGTGACAAGAAAACACAAATGCAAATTCTTACTAAAATACCGTAAGATGACTGACAAAATAGTACCAAATTAGCTTAAAAAGTGAGCGAAAATGGCTGTCAAAGAATTCCTGTCATTTGTAGCTTTCAGTAAAGTGTGCATTTTAGATGTGGGTGTGCGTTGTGGTGCAATGGTTATCGGCTCGGAAGGGGAGATCAGAGAGCCGTGTTCGAATTCGTTTCATTCACTTGAATGTCAAAGTAGGCAAGAAGAGGAAAGGGGAGACTACTGGTAACTTTGGATTACGAATCCACAACGACCGGGGTGAAAGATAGGTGCAGTGGTGTAAGGCGAATGACTAGGTGGTAACCAACGCCTAGTTTCAAGAACGCCCAAGAAGTTTATGGACATGGAGAAGCCCAGGAGATGACACGAAAAACCAAATCGATTCAGTCAGTCAGTTAAGTGCCATACGTGATGCACGATTCGGCGATCATGTCTCGAAAGAGACATTACTGACTGGGCAGAATATTATCCCGCAGTATGTTGCCATTGCTTTCCGCGGTAGACTGGTTGCCAGCTAAGGCTATAGAGCCCAATCTGTCCTGCTATTTAACACATAACAGTGAATGCTGGACAATATCTTCAAAGACGAAGAAAAAACTTGAAGGAAATGAAAGATGCTGCGGATATCATGGATCGAGCATGTGAGTAATGATGAGGTTTTGGAAAGGATGGAAATGAAAAGGAAATTCATACTGATCACCAGTAAAATACAGCTGAAAATCTTGGGACATCTGATGAGGAAGGAAGGCTTAGAGAATCTGATACACACAGATCAGAGAGAGGGAGAGAGAAAGACAGACAGGAGATAGCAGCGGATAACATATTTTAAGGGCCTGTGGCTGGCAGAGCGGCGTTTGGGTGAGGTAACAGGAGAAAGCATGCTAAGAGCTACCAGGGATAGAGAGACGTGGAAGGGCGTGAACCCCCACGTCCTGAAGTGACATGGCACATAGAAGAAGAACAAAGTGTGTCTATTGCAATTTCCCCTTATCACTTTTCTGACAAGCATTTACACAAGATCATTCTTCTATGTGCCAGGGACCTTCAGGACGTGGGCAATCGTGACTGTTTTCCTTAATATTTACTTTATGCTATCTGTCCCAATCCTTATTCTGACAGTTATTTAAACAAGCTCATTCTTCTTGACAGATACCTTCAGAGTAGAGGCCATCGTGACTCCTCACAATTTTCTGTTCTTTTCTGTCCTTAGTCAATTTTGTCTATTGCTGTCTCTCCTAATCACTGTTCGACCAACCATTTACGCAAACTCATTCTTCACTGTGCCTGGTAATTTCAGGATGTAGCCTATCATAGCTCTTCATAATTTTCTGTCGTTTTTAGCTCTTAGTATAGTGTATCTTTTGCTATCTCTCCTAATCCATATTTTTACTACAGTTTACGCAAGCTCTTTCTTTTTCTATGTCAGGCACCGTCTGGGTGCGGGCTTTTTTGGCTCTCCACAATTTTATATCTTTTTCAGTACTTAATAAACTTTGCCTTTTGCTATCTTTAATTGTAATACACTTTTCCTTTCTGCTATCAGTCCTGCATCATCTGCGTATCTTACATTGTTAACATTACTACCTCTATAGTGAATCTTGGCAGGACTTCCAGTTCTCTCAGTATTGTCTCACTGAATAGGCTGGAAAGATCTGGTAAGAAGACACATCCTTGTCTTACACACCTTTCTATCCTTGTATATCTGCTCAACTCTTTTCCTGTCCGTATACTGGTAGTTTGTTGCCAATACAGATTTTTGATTACTCTATTCTCATAATCCTTTATTATAGGCTATTAGGTAGGTTTTCCGTCTCTTTCCCATCCCCAACCTGCCTTCATTATATCCTGTGTGTACGAAATCTTCAAGTCGTCTATCTTCAATAATTGCTCTATATCTTAAACGTCTCCTTCTGATTCAGGGTATAGGCTCTCGTGGCTCTCCAGAAATTTCTATCTTTTTTAGCTTTTAGTAAAATTTGTCTTATCACTTTTCTGTAATCTCTGTTAAAACTCATCTCAGCGATTTAAACTTCTGTACCTGTTTGCTTTTTATTCTCTCCTACTTATAGTTAACAATTTGGGCTTCTCATTTTACGAGGCCCTGCGATCGGAATGAGTACACTTCAAATCCGTTAACGAGGACCAACCGGAGGGCAAGTCTGGTGCCAGCAGCCGCGGTAATTCCAGCTCCGGTAGCGGGTATTAAAGTTGTTGCGGTTAAAAAGCTCGTAGTCTGAACTGGGCTTCGTGGTCGCGTTCGTGGTCGCGTTCGTGGCCCCGGGGCAGCGGCGCCATCATTCGTCTTTGACTTCAGTTTTCTTGGAGTTTATATGTAGCCATTTCTTTCCACTTTCTGTAGTTACTTCTTGTAAAAGGTCTTGTAATATACTTTTCCTTTCTGCTATCAGTCCTGCATCATCTGCGTATCTTACATTGTTAAGATTACTGCCACTATAGTGAATCTTGGCAGGACTTCCAGTACTCTCAGTATTGTCTCACTGAATAGGCTGGAAAGATCTGGTAAGAAGACACATCGTTGTCTTACACACCTTTCTATCCTTGTATATCTGCTCAACTCTTTTCCTGTCCGTATACGGGTAGTTTGTTGCCAATACAGATTCTTGATTACTCTAATGTCTTTCTAGAATATATCCACTTTGCCGAGCGTCTCTATCAGGCCTTTGTGGCATACTTTGTCGAATTCCTTTGCATATTCTATGAAACACAGGTACCCCTTCTTCTGCATTTGGGGACATGACTTCTGATTGTGTCCAGCGGTAAGGTACGTGAATTCATGGAATTACATCTATCGCGAGGTTACACATTGAAAGACAACTATGTATTATATGGTCGTCCGTACATAGAATACTGCTGTCATTTATGGTCAGGCGCCCCTGCTGCTCATATCTGTGTTCTCGACATGCTCTAAAGGAGAATCTGTAATGTGATAGGTCCCGACTTGGCACCTCGACTCCAGCCACTTTCTCAAAGGCGGGATGTGGCTTCCCTCTGTCTATTCTACAGATATTTTCACGAACTTAAGTCGCTGATGCCCCCGCCACAAGAATTTACTCGTGCAACCAGACTGGCAACAAGGGCCCACCCATTTACAGTTAGATAAACCAAATGCAGCCGACAATTCTTTTCCATCAGCTTCTTTTCTCGCACTTCCCGCCTGCGGAAATCACTTCCATATACTTGCTTTTTTGAAGGCTACAACCTCCAGGAATTTAAATGCAATGTCAATACCCATCTCTTATCCTCTTGAATCCAGCCCTTTCTACATCACCCCGTGTATCTTGTTCTTTTCCTTTCTCTCTACCTTCGCAACTGTCTTCACACCTGTGTTCCCATCCTTCTCTTGCTCTTTCTCTGACACCACTTGTAACTGGTTCGTCTTTCTCTTCACTTTCCTCCTGTCTAAACTTTTACTCGTATGTATTTTTTTTTAATCATTTCACCCCGAGCAAGGCAGAAATGCCACTGATGAGCTGGGGGCTACATAACTGTAAAAAGATTAATTAGAAAAGAGTGAGGAGTACAAACTAGTTAGAAAGGAGCAATAGAAAGCTGAGAATGCAGGTGCAATGACAGATACATAGTTGGAGAGAAAGGGAAGGATATAGGGGTGGGGAGAGAGCTAGAGTCCAGTGGTTAGTAGATGAGTATCGACATTGCATTTAAATTTCTGGAGGTTGTAGCCGTCAGGAAAGCAAGAATATGGGAGTGAGTTCCACAAGCGGGAAGTGCGAGAGAAGAAGCTGCAGGAGTAGAATTGTCGTCTGCATTTGGCTAACCTGACTGTGAATGGGTGGGACCCAGTTGTCAGTCCGGTTGCACGAGTAAACACCTGTTGAGGAGGCGCCAGTGACTTAAGTTCGTCCGAGCAGAAGCCATGAAAATATTTATAGAATAGACAAAGGGAGGCCACATTTCGACTGTGCGGAAGTGGCTGCAGTCGAGCCGCCAGATCAGTACCTATCACATTACAGACTCTTCTTTGGAGCCTGTCGAGAACACTGAGGAGAACGGCAGGAGCGCCTGACCATAAATGGCAGCAGTACTCTATCCACGGACGGATGGTTGACTTGTATATATGCAGGATGGATTCAGGCGGAAAAAACATCCTGGATCGACATAGTGACCTAACATTCTTAGCAGTATTCTCCCTGCGTATCAGTAGCGGTACCTCCTTGCTTAGAGTGAAACGATTAAATAATAAAAAAGAACACTGAATAGGGTTCTAACATTCCTGCATCCTTTACAAAGGGCACAGTTCCTTATACGAAGCAAAGATCTTGTTTGACAAATTCTTAATTTGGTTGCGTTTCTACCCAAAAGTTTTCCTTGCAAACGCCCTCACTTTAATGCAGTCTTGGGAGTTATTGACAGACAAAAACATGATGCTAGCCAGAAACAGACAAAAATTGAGTATCACAATGGATAAGAATTTTTGCAAAGCCCGGACCTCTCGCATCCTCAAGTGAATCAGTTAATAGAAGAACAATTTAGGTGTCATATTTCATTTTAATCAGTTCACCCCATGCAAGGCAATAAAGTCACAAAAATTCAAGGGCTACTGGGAATGAGAAAAAATTAAAACGACTTTATACAGAACCGGAAATCCACACCTAAAACAGGAGACAATGGATAAACCTCTATTCCTGCAAAAAAGACGAGGGAGGAGTGTGAACCCACAAAACTTGCTTTGTAACATATATTTTATAAGTTTTCCTTCCCGTACTTCAAGATTTAACAGGAATCATAAAATCGATTCTTCCTCATTGCTCAAAGCGAAAGGCAAATTAATCACATCAAGCAATAGCCCCCATCTAAATCATAATGTATACAATGTATAAATGTACGTCTAAGTAATAGATATCCACTAATGTATAGCGTATTGAGTATCTTATGGAATACAAAAAGCATTATCAATACAATTGTTGTCTTAATTGTCAAGAAGGGAATGCTATTCAACAAAGACTTTTACGTAGGAGTTTTTAGCATCTTTTAGAAAACAATGATTAAAATACCAAATGTATACATTGATTGTAGCCTAGAGGGTCAATACTGCTTAAAGAAGTCTTTTGTTGGGACGCTGAAAAAATCGACAACGAAAGAATATAAAAATGATAATCATTTGGGTAGATTTGTGGAAATACATTATCTCTTCCATGATTCAGTGAATTTTGTTTTTATGTTTTCCCCATATTTATGACCTATTTAGTTGTATAGGTTTTCTTCTAGATATGCTAGGGTGAGTGTTGCATATGTTGGTGCCATTTTTGTTCCCATCGCGGTACCTGTTGTTTGTATATAATTTTTGTTGTTAAACTGGAAGAAATTGTTGCGTAAAATTAGATCTATACTTTCTAAAATAAATTCTTTTGTGAATCGTGTGGGAAGTATTTCTGGGTCTTTTTCTATCCAAAATTCAATAGCTTGTTTTCCTAGTTCATGGGGTATGTTGCTGTACAGGCTGTTCACCTCAAAAGTTACTATGAGTCTATCTGGGTTTACTTTTTGTGGTATGAAGGTGGGGAAATGTGTGCTGTCTCTGATGTAACTTTTTATTTTTGTGGTGTAAGTTTGTAAAAGTTTATCAATTAAATTGCTCAGTCTGCTTGTAGGACAGGCTGGTCCTGCTACAATTTGTCTAAATTTAAGGTCACTGGGGTTTGGGGTATGGGTATATTCCGATTTTTGTTCCTGGATAGCTGCTTGAATTGTGTTTGATTTGTGTATCTTTGGAAGTCCGTAAAAATTACCGGTTTTTGAAGTAAAGTCTGTAAGGAAATCCTTTTCTTTTTTCGTTAATATTCTACTGTGTGTAAGGCAGAGTTTTTTAATTTTTGATGTGAGTTTTTCATCTATATCCTGGTTGATTTTTTTGTAGTTATTTTTGTCTCCTAGCATATCTTGAATATTTGTTTTGTAATAAGTTTTATTCATAATGACTTCAGCACCGCCTTTGTCTGCTTCCGTTATTATTATATCATTGTTCTTACGGATGTTTTCTAGTGCTAGTCTTTGTTTGTGAGGTTGCTAGGGGTGTTGTGTTTGTTTTGAAAGCATGTATCCCAGATTTTTTAAAGAATATGTTCATTTCATTTGAATTGTTGTTTTTGTTAGGGTAATATTTAGATTTTTTTTTTACTATGGATTTATCGCTAGTGTTGTTGTTGTGTAATGTTTCAAGAAGTCTAAATTCCCGTTCGAATTCTTTAAGATCTTTTTCTATGTCTGTAATGTTCTTTTTTGGGGTGGGACAGAATTTTAGACCTAATTTTAGAATGTTTATTTCTTCTTCTTTTAAAGGGTATGAAAAAAGATTGATGAGAATGGGTTTTGTATTTTTTAGATTTTTTAAATTGGTATTTTCCTTCTGATCGGATATCCTAAAAATGTTTATTAATTGGTGAGGTATCTCTATTGATTTCGCGGTGGTAGGTGTTTGTGTTGAAGAATGTGGTGTTTGTATGTCTGGGTGGTCTTTGGTGGGTGAGTGTATTTTCGTACAGGAATTTGTAGTAGTAGTTGTAGTATTGTACATTCTGTGCTTTGGGGAATGTTTTGTAGTTTTGTCTGTTTGTGTTATGAGACGGCGGCCCTTTACGTGTGTTTGTTGATGTTTGGTCTGGTATGGGAGGACGTGTAGATATGTGAATATTATAATTATTGTTATGAAATAATTGTTTGTTGTGTGGATTTATTATTATGTGGTTCGGTGTGATTTTGTGAGTGTACCTGATGTTTGAATGTGTTTGTGTGTTATAATAATGCTGTGGTCTGAAATGTTTGTCTCTCATATGGGTTTCCTGGGTATGTGTTTTGCCCAGGGTTTCTTTTCTTAATAATTGTTTGGTGTGTCTTTTGTTTTATTTGTGTTGAATTCTTCCTGATTTGGTAGTGCCTTCAATCAGGTTATTTTCTTTTCTAGAATTTTCCGGTATTTTTCTTCCTTCTTACATTTTGATACCAATAATTCTGATAAGAATTTTTGTATTTCTTTTGGGCATGGGTCTTTTATTTTTGTATGGATTTTTTTTTTAATCATATCACCACAAGCAAGGCGATAACGCCACTGATGCACAGGGGGCTACGTAAGAGTAAAAAGATTGGAAAAGAGAAAGCCGGAAACCGCATCCTAAACAGGAAACAAGGGATGAGCCTCTTTACCTGTTCAATAGACGAGGGTTGAGTGTGAACCGGGCGATAGTTTAGTGTTGATTATTTCTGTGTATTTGTTGGTATAGTTTTTTGCTCTGTCCTCTTGTATGTCGATATTGGACTGTAATTTGTTTAGGCTCAGGGTCATTTTAATTTGTGTTTGTTGTTCAGTATCCTGGGTGGTTATTATTTCCTGAAATTGTTTTGGTATGAAGGGGTTTTCCACTTCTTTATATGCTCTGTATATGGTGGCAGTTTCTTTATTTTTCATAGCATTGTAAAATGCTAGTTTTCTTGCGTTCATTAAGTTTATTTTCTTTTTTATCATATCACCCCGAGCAAGACTGTAACGCCACTGATGTGCAGGCGGCTACGTAAGAGTGAAGAGATTGGAAAAGGGAAAACCGGAAACCACATCCTAAACAGGAAACAAGGGATGAGCCTCTTCACCTGTTCAGTAGTCGAGGGTGGAGTGTGAACCGGGCGATAAGTTGCCCCACATTTTGAGATTTTGTCTCTCTATTTTGTGTGCTTTCTCCTGTATGTATGATACAGAAACTTCATCAAATCGTTCATATTGTCTTGAAATATTCCACTAGTTGTTCTGTTCTTTGTATTTCTTTGTTTTCTTGGGTTGTGAGCTGATTTAATATGAAGTCCATTTTTTCGTTTAATTTGGTGATTTCGTCTTTTAGGTTTTTCTGTAGATTCAGGAGAAGCTCCAACGTTTCGTCTTCCGTTCGTGACATCCTCTTGTAGTAGTCGTATATTGGATAAAGAAATAGGGTTGATCCAACGAAAAATGTGAGAATCCGTGAACGTTTTCTTTAAAGTGTATATTTATTGTTGTTGTTATTATACATGTTATGATACATTAAGTGCCCATAATGGTATTTGTGACGCTACACGTGTTTCGAGTCTAAAATTGACTCTTTTCAGGTGAATAAATTTGTGGCTTTACCTATCGAGTTCCTTTTGTTTCTGATGTCGAACTAGTTGTTTTATAAATAAGTAAGTAGACAAAATAAGAAAATAAATAAATAAAATCAGTAAAATAAAATAATGCGATAAATAAATTGTAGTCTAAATTACGCAAAATGAAAATAACATTGATTTTTTTTAATCATTTCACCCCAAGCAAGGTGCTACTGTCACTGATGTGCAGGAAGCTACATAAGAGAGTTAATGATTTTGACAGGGGGAGAGTGAAGACAAAGACGAACCAGTTACAGGGGGTGAAAGAAAAGGATGTGAACACAGGAGGGAAGAAGTTGCGAAGGTAGAGAGAAAGGAAATGAACAAGATACACGGGTTGATGTAGAAAGAGCTGGAGTTAAATGGATAAGAGATGGGAATTGACATTGCATTTAAATTCATGGTGGTTGTAGCTATCAGGAAAGAAAGTTTCTAGAACGGAGTACAACAGGCGGGAAGCGAGAGAAAAGAAGCAGATTGAGTAGAATTGTTACCTCCATTTGGTTGGTCTAACTGTGATATCTCCTTTTAAAAATACTTTTAGTAAAGTTACACAAACATAGTTTGAAATGTCGACGAATAGAATTATTCAATAAAATCACCATTGGTTTCTACCACAGTCTTAATTTGACTTCGGAATTTCCAAGGTCAATAGACACCTCCTAACAAACTAACTTGCTTCCATTTTTTCAAACACTCTTCCTACCCACCCAACTATCTATCACCCTACTTCTGACATTTCTATATCTAACCACTCTTTCGATGATATTGTCCAGCATTCACAGCCGTATTGAAGAACTGACTGGACAATATCATCGAAAATGAGGACAAAACTGGAAGCGGCCGAAATGTGGTTCTACAGAAGGATGCTACGGATATCGTGGACTGAGCATACAAGCAACGACGAAGTGTTAGAAAGAATGTCAACAAAAAGGAAATTGATGCTGAGCATCAGGAAGAGACAACTGAAGTTCCTGGGACATGCAATGAGGAAGGAGAGCCTGGAGAACCTGATACTGACTGGACAGATAGAAGGAAGGAGAGACAGAGGAAGGCAGCGGATAACATATTTGCAGGGTCTGATCAGGTGGATGACGGAACGGGGGTTGCCAGGAGCAACAGGAGCAAACATACTAAGAACCACAAGGGATAGGGAGACGTGGAGATCCATGATCGCCTACGTCCTGAAGGGACAGGGCACATAGAAGAAGAAGAACCACTCTTTCAATTTACCTTCTCCCATGTAGCCCCAAGCGCAATAGTGGCAGTGGAATGCCTTGCTTGGGGTGAAATGATTAAAAAAAAACCACACTTCTGGACGGTCTTAGGGTCTAAGTTGGTAAATGCAGCCATTACCATTGTGTTCATTTCATCTTTGGTATTACAAGAAGTTTTGTTGATCTCCCACTCAACTACGCACCATCCATAGTAATCAAGGAGTGCATTAAGATACATATGTAGCCAGACGTAAGGGGTGACGTGCTCGCAGAGATTGTTTAACAGACATGACTGGGTACTCCTGCTTTTGTAGCAAGGTGCAAAGTCCTGTTGTAAAGCATATACTCCTCCAGCATTCACACTCTTATTCCAGGTCTTCCTGCTTCATCAAGGTAATTGCTGCAGGCCTTCATGTTGAGTCGTAGGCCCTGTGAGGAGTTAAATGAAGACAGAATGTTGTCATTACTTGTGATAACTCAAAACAACTTCCTAATCACCATTAGACTTTACTATTTCCAAATCCTTTGCAGTATATGCAGATTGACATTTAAGAATTCTGAAATGTTCGTATATGAGCTTCAAGTGCGAATTTAAAGCAATACAGGTAGCTGTTTTAAACTCCGAGTGAATTGCGTCATGGTGCTCTTTTTCTCACAGACGGTGCCCAACTGACGTTACTACACTGCTCAGTCGAAAAAAACACAAACAAAACAAAAACAACGCGTATGCACGAAACTAAAAATATCAAATGGCAACAATTGACCCATTGTACCAAAAATATATATATATATATTGTACAAATTTCCCTTCCACACGATTGCTTCCCCGACGGCTACAATCACCAGGAGTTTAAATGTAAGGTCAATAGACACCTCCTAACACACTAACCTGCTCCCATTCTATCAAACACTCTGCCCATCTGCCCAACCCTCATTCTCGGTATCCTTTCTCATCTGTCACCTTCCTCCTGACATTCCCTATGTCTAACCACTCCTTCTCTTTAACTTCCCCTATGTAGCCCCATGCGCAATAGTGGCAGTGGAATGCCTTGCTTGGGGTGAAATGATTTAAAAAAAGCCAGAACATCTACGAATTAAAAGCAAGAACATTGACGGATTAAAAGCCAGAACAGCTAAGGATTTAAAAACCAGAACATCTAATGATTAAAAGCCAGAACATCTAAGGAATAAAAACCAGAACATCTAAGGATTAAAAGCCAGAACATCTAAGGAGTAAAAGCTAGAATATCTAAGGATTAAAAGCTAGAATATCTACGAATCAAAAGCAAGAACATTGACGGATTAAAAGCCAGAACAGCTAAGAATTCTAAACCAGAACAACTAAGAATTAAATGCCAGAACATCTAAGGATTAAAGGCCAGAACATCTACAGATTAAAACAAGTATATATGTTTCATTGTACAAGACTAGCAAGTCACATTTTTATTTTAGCTCTGAACAATTACGGACACATTTAAGGAGAAAATGACATCAAGTTCATAAAAAATAGTATAAACATAGATCAATAGAGATCGAAAGTCTTCATGTACGGCCAGCTGCCAACTACATCTAGGTGAGAAGCTTGCAAAATTACAAAATGCAAGGATAAACCTAAGTATAACCTAAATTCTATTGACATCTCTCTGCCGTCTTTGGGAAAAACGGCTTTTGATCGTGTCCATGGGAAACGCATGTGCGTAAAAGGTATTACAACTTTTAAGGGGTCACGCATTGAAAAAAAACAACAACAAAAAACTGTGTATTATATGGTAGAACACTGAACACCCCTCTAACCTTTTTGCAGCCTTCACAAAGAACTCCTAAAACGAAACCCCTTGAAAATGTCTGAAGTGTGTGATAAGTCTTACATGCACATACACACATGGTTGTAACCACGTAAGTAGATACATATATATACATTATACATACATATAAGCTTACATACCCACATCTACTTAATCACACACACACACACACACACACACACACACACACACACACACACACATATATATATATATATACGCATCACTCATTCAGTAAAAATGCATTGGAGCACGCTAGCTATTGGGCGCGTAATATAATATGCGCTAAAAAAGACTGCCTTCTTCCACCTGAACGCCCCGTGGCCCAGGGGTAGAATCGCCGACTGACGCCAATTCGGTCGGATTTCGAGCCTGGGTTATGTAGCAATCGGAGTTTAACCGTATTGATGAACTCTGAAACAGCGAAACAGATCTGTCTGCGCATGATTATATGTATATGTACCTTTACGCACATTTTTACCTGCTTACAAACATTTTAACATAAGCATACACATACACACACTTTTATGTACATATATGTCAACTTATATACATATACACATACATACCTATAAATATATATATATATATATATTAATATTAAATGTCTCTAATTAATAATAGAAGCCATTGTTTTATTCCACTGTCTTCCCATACTTAATATTTCTTGTTTTCACTCCCACTTGGTCATGTGTGACGTCATGAACTGTGATGCAACATTTGCTTCTAGCGTCTTAAATGCACGAGTTTGTTGTTGCTTGTAAATCTTCCATGTAAACAAAAACAGTTTGTCATTATGGTTTGTCCGTGTTTAAAGATATAATGTAATTGAAATCTTTGAAAATGGTTTATGTAAACCGATGCACAGAATGGATTATTAAAAATTATGCATCACTATTGTAATCTATATATATATGCGTGTGTGTATATAAATGCGTATATGTATATATATGCGTGTGTGCATGTATGTATATTTTTTACTTCAAATATTATTTTTCACTGGATAGACATGTTTGTGTAAACGTTCCACTTTATTTTAAACATTTTTTAACATTTTGTCTAAAGGCCTGGAATACTCGAGAAAACTTATTAAAGAAAACGTACCGTCTTGTATGATTCGAACCTACGCCTAGAAAAAGATTACTCTCTTCCCGACGCGTTTTACCCTTTCGGCTAAGAAGAGCTTCGCAAGCAAGCAATGTTATATTTGCTTCTTAATATCCCGTCATTCATATTTTCTCGAAATTAAATACCTGGAACGTGTTATATCACAGAACGGAAAGTTTGACACTAAGATCCGGGGGGGGGGGGGTATTGGCATGGCCAAGGATGCATTCCAACAGCTCAGTAGAATATTGACAGACAGGAAAATTTTGTTGGAAACAAAGAAAATAGAACTGACATTTTTTATAGTAGACTACTAGCAGTATAGCCCGGCGTTGCTCGAGTGTAATGAAAGCTTTAAAACTAGCCCATGCTCCTGGAGCTCAGACTCAGCCTAAAGAATATTTGTGTGAAGTTTACTGAGAAAAAAATTGTGGATTTGTATAAAGGACATACAGATAAATAGACACACACACACAGACATCTTGCCTTATATATATATATATATATATATATATATATATATATATATATATATATTATTGATTGTCTGCACTATTGTACGAACTGCAACCTTGAAACTTCTGAATATCGTTTTGTATGTCTTTGTCTATGACTGTATCAAATTTGATTAAAATCGGACCACTCCTTTTATAACCCGATTTTTTCGATTATTGATTTTCGATATTAATCGGGGGTACCTTGACACAAAACCTAGCTAAGAACACTCGCAGACGCTTATAGTACAACTGTGTAAATTTTCAAGAAAATCGGTTCAGCCGTTTCGGAGTCTATAGGTAACGGACACACACACAGACAAAGTTCTATTTATATATAAGTTTAGATCATTTAAATTTTTCGTTTTCTTTTTTTATACTTATAAACTCATCCTATATGGCACTGAATCTTCTCAAAAATGGAGAGACTCAAAGTAACAGAAATGGGGTTCTACAGAAGGATGCTGAGAATACATTGGATCGAAAACGTGAGAAAGAACAAAGTTTTGAAGATAATGTAAACGAAGAGGAAATCCATACTAAACACCAGGAAAAGCCAGTTAAAGTTTCTAGGATAGGAAATGAGAAAAGAGGGCTTGAAGAATCTGGCACTCACTGGGTGGATACAGGAAAAAAGAATGGGGTAAAACAACACCTGACATACTTGATGGATTTAAGCAAACTGATGGAAGAGCAAGGTTTTAGGGAAAGAAAGAGGGAAATATGTTAAGAACTACAAGGAACAGGAAGATGTGAAGGGCCATGATTGTGTCTTGAAGGGACATGACACATAAAAGGAGAATATACACTTAGTTTCGTAGCCGAAACAAAATAATTTCTTAGGCGTTACAGAATTTTATTTTCTGATTCTACATATTTGCATTACCTTAAAGTTTATTTTTAGTGGTTACCCATATTTGAGTAGACGCACTGTTTTATTTTAAACAATATTCATTTATTCTATTTATTTTTTTCGGGTGTACAAGCCCAGTAGACGAAATAAATAGTGTGTAAAATAAAATGGAGCGTCTACTCAAATACGAGTATTCTTTATTTTATAAACATATAACCCCAAGCAAGGCAGTTTACTGCCACTGGTGCACAGCGGGTTACAAAAGAAGAAAATTATGAGTAAGAGTGACAGGTTATAGGAGGTGTCAGGAAGTGGGTAAGAGAAAGATGAGATTAATGATAAGAGTGGACTGGACGGAGAAAGAGTATGAGAGAGAGAGAGAGAGAGAGAGAGAGAGAGGGAGGGAGAGAGGATAAAAGTCAGTGAGACGTGAGATGACTATTGACTATTTTAATTTTTGGAGATTGTAGCTGTTGGGGAAGCAAATAAACGGAAGGGAATTCCACAGGCGGGAAGTGTGAGAAAAGAAGCTGATGGAGTAGAATTTGTGTTTACATTTTATTGGTTTTACAGTAAAAGGTTTTACAGTAAAAGATTAGCATAGTCGCTAATCTTGTGGCTCCAGTAAATTCATGTATAGGGGGTGTACCAGTGAGCTAAGTTCATTGGAGCAGAAGCTGTGAACGTATTTGTAGAAGAGACACAGGGAAGCCACATTGCACCGGGGAGAAAGTGACTATATCTGAGCTACCAAGTCGAGAACAATCGCATTACTGGATTTTGTCAAGAGCCCCTAGGTGGCATCCTCCAAAAATGTAGTTTGATGTAACAAAAATATCCCGGATTTAGAAATAAAATATTATAATATATATAAAATATTATATATATATATATATATATATATATATATGTATATATAAGTATCTGTTAATGCCGCAACGGTAGGGTCATCTTTAGTCAAAATTCAGTCCTTTGGTGCTGAAAAGGTAGAGTGCACACAATTTACGTATGGAGGTTGTGCACTGCACAGACAAAAGGGGTTTCTACTCGGATGTACAGATCCAGGCGAATAGAGGGCTTTGCATTTCAGGTTGTCTTTAATCGAATCAACCAAGATGCGAATACTAGTCTTCATAATCACATAAAAATTGCATCTTCTGAAAATTCCTTTCCCTTGTAAGCTATTTGCAATGCATTTCTAGAGTAAGCCATTTCTAATATAAATAAAAATGATTAGGATATTAGTCAGAATAATACATGGAATAATACATTTTTACAGCAACTCATTTGCAATCTCTGTTTCTTGTAGGCTATTTTCAATGTATTCCTATAGTAAGTCATTTGTGATCAAAACAACAAAGATTAGGATACTAGTCAGAATAATTCATGGAAAAATGCATTTTTATAGTCACTAATTTGAAATACATTTCCCTTGTAAGTTGTTAGCAATGCATTCTTGTAGTAAGTCATTTGTGATCAAAACAACAAAGATGAGGATACTAGTCTGAATAATTTATGGAATAATGCATTTTATAGTAACTCATTTGCAATCCATTTCACTTGTAAGCTGTTTGCAATGCATTCTTGTAGTAAGTCATTTTTGATCAAAATAACAAAGATTAAGATATTAGTCTGAATAATTTATGGAATAATGCATTTTATAGTAACTCATTTGCAATCCATATTTCTTGTAGGCTATTATCATTGCATTCTTATAGTAAGTCATTTGTGATCAAAACAACAAAGATGAGGATGCTAGTCTGAATAATTCATGGAATAATGCATTTTTATAGTCACTCATTTGCAATCCATTTCTATGGTACTTACAAGGTATATTTATTCTGTTCTACCGTTTTAATCTTTCGTAAAATGAAATGATTATTAGGTGTGCTTTTTCTGCGCCCGGGGTTTTTTTTTCCAGCTTGGTTGCATACCGGCGCCGATAGGACTTTTTATTAAAATATGAATTTCTGGACTCTTTGAGGAAATAGTTTTCCGATATTTTTGGTCTCGCGTGTGTTGGCGTCAGTGAGGCATTGCAAAGTTTCTCGGTTCCACCAAACCTGGAATATTTCTGTTCTTGCAATGAACAATGAAGGCTCATTTGATTAAGTGCAATGTTATTCCGAATGGTCAAGCAGAAAATGGGTCGAGAAATAACGAGAAACGGGATAAGAGAAATAGTTGGGGGGGGGGGACGCAAGGGAAAAATGTCAGAAAAAAAGATAAAAATCTAAAAATTTTAAAAAGAAGAAACGATGTAATAAAGAGCGGAAACCGATGATAACAAAATATATATATATATATATATATATATATATATATAACAGAAGAAAGAAGTAGAAAACAAAGAAAGAAAAAAAGAAAAAATAATATCAACGAGAACAGAAAGAAAGAGAGAAGAAATAAAAATAAAATAAAAAAGAAAGAAAGGATGAAGAAAGAAAGTGGGAAAGAAAGAAAAATAATAAAAAAAAACAACGAGAACAAATAGAAAAAAGAAAGTTGTTGGTTGGTTGTTTTGTTTTTATGGCAAATCAACACCTCAGCGGGTCATTTATTGCCAACTACATTTTATTTATTTATTGCTGGTAATACCTTTTTCTTTCAACAATTTATTGTTGTTTTTTATATAAGTTTTGTGTCTAGTAATACTTTTTTTCTTTTCGAGTATCAATATTCATTGGGATTTGTTTTCTTTTTAAGGGCAGGGTCCCCAAGTCCTACACTTGTTATTTAACCCATAACTGGAGGGAAGGGACGGATTAATACCCTTCCCAAGGTTACCAGTGCTTAAGTGAATGCAGGGTATTCAACTGGAATTCGAACTCGGCTCACCGATTTCTCTTTCCGAGCCGATATCCACTCACTACAACGCACATCCGTCACTATATGCTTGCAGCACCTGGTATTCCCAATCGGTCACCCATCTAAGTACTGACCAGGCTCAACGTTGCTTAACTTCGGTGATCGAGTGAGAACCGGTGTATTTGACATGATAGGCCGTAAGCCCGAAAACAGAAAGAGAACGAGAAAGAAAGAAAGAAAGAAAGAAAGAAAGAAAGAAAGAAAATGTTTGATTGATATTTTTACTGTTTATCTAACTTTTGAAGGTTATTTAAAGCAAAAAAATATTTTAGTAAGTAAGAAATTTCTTTCGAGATAACAATGATTTACTGATCTTGAGAGCGATCTGCACCCAGTAGTGGACCGGTGTTAGAAGTGGCTTGTAAATTTCAATACTTCTAAAACGAAACTGCTATCTATCAATCATCACAGGCAACCTCTTCTGCTCCCCCCATAAGCATGAACCAAGCAAATCTCTCTGAGAGCAATAGACTGCGCCTCCTCGGCCTTATCCTATCTTCCGACCTCAAATAGAATCATTACATTGAATCAATAGCTAAATCCACTGCTAGGAAGGTCAGGTCACTGTGTTGGGCCAGGAAACGTTTTTCGCCTGAATCCATCTTGCACATATACAAATCAACTCTCCGTCCGCGCAGAGAATACTACTGTCACATATGGTCAGGCGCCCCCTGCTGTTCACCTCAGTGTTCTAGACAGGCTCCAAAGGAGAATCTGTCATGTGATAGGTCCCGACTTGGCACCTCGACTCCAGCCACTTTCTCATCGTCGGGATGTGGCTTCCGTCTGTCTCTTCTATAAATATTTTCATGGCTTTTGCTGTGATGAACTTAGGTCACTGGTGCCCCCTCCACAAGAATTTACTCGGGTAAGCTGACTGGCAACAAGGTTCCACCCATTTACAGTTAGATCAACCAAATGAAGCCGACAATTCTACTCTAAAAGTTTCTTTTCTCGCACTTCCCGCCCGTGGAATTCCCTTCCATATACTTGCTTTCCTGACGGCCACAACCTCCAAGAATTTAAATGCAATGTCAATTCCCATCTCTTATCCACTTGACTCCAGCCCTTTCTACATCATACCGTGTACCTTGTTCTTTTACTTTCTCACTCTACCTTCGCAGCTGTCATCACACCTGTGTTCCCGTCCTTCTCTTGCCATTTCCCTGACAACCCCTGTAACTGGTTCGTGTTTCTCTTCACTCTCCTCCTGTCTAACCTTTTATTCTTATGTAACACCCTGCGTATCAGTGGCGGTATCGCCTTGCTTGGGGTAGAACGATTAAAAAAAATGAAGGTCAAAGAAAAAATAAAGAAAAAAAGAGAGCAAGAAAAAATAAAATAAAATGAAAACCAAATAGTCAAAATGAAAAAAAAAAATAATAATGTGAACTCCGAAAAAGAAACAAAGACAAAAATAAATAAAGAAAAAATATATTAAAAAAAAACTGTGAATGAATAAAAAAGGAAAAAAAAGTAAGTAAGAAAAAATATAATTACGAATAAATATTTAAGATAAGCATACAACCATATAAAAAGTAGAACACTAAGGAAAGTGTATAGGAAAAAGAATAGAAAAAGATGACGAAAAATGAAATTGAATACAAAATGTGAAAAATAAAAGGAAGGAGTGCGAAAGAATAAAGAATGAATAAGTGATAAAAAAGAAAGAAAAATTAATTGAATCAATGAAAACGAACGAGAAGAATTAAAAGTAATAGAATGAATGTTATTTAAAAAATACTAGCGAATTATAGAATGAAAGATCCAGAAGGAATAAAAAGTAAAAACAAAAAGAAAGATTTACAAGGTGTGTCGTAGAGAAGAGAAAACACGGTAAAAGCAGACGAGAATAGCGGAAAAGAAAGAAGAAGCAAAATAGGCGATTTGCGCTGAGAATATAACAGAAAAATAAAGAAGCGAATGAGAATTAACGAAAGATGAAAGAGAGAAAATAAAAGTCTTGGACGCAAAGGCGTTATCAAAACCGACCGTTTTTCACTTCTCGACAAGGCACCCTTCCATCAAAACAATGTTAAACCGAAATTCAAAATGGCGTCCCTGTAAAACAACGTTTTTCCGCCATTTCCGTCATTATCATTATTCCTATCCATTTTAACAGTTCGGGCATCTTTGAAGTTCAATCACACGCGATCACTTCTATCGCCTGGCCATCGTTGAACAATGGCGGCAATAGACACGTTAATGTCCACCGAGATTTTCAAAGGTTACATCAATAACAACAGCAATAATAAGTTTTATAGCCACCTCTTCCTTTCATTCGGTGTCCATCTCAGGTCATTCTGTTTTATTCCGTTAGAACATTTCTTTCTTTCTTTGCATGATCTCACGTTTTACTATCTTACAGTTTTTGTTCTTTCTTTCTTTCTTTTCTCAAAGTTTTCTTTCTTATACTTTTGTCCTTTCTTTTTTCTTTCTTTCTTTCTTTTCTCATAGTTTTCTTTCTTATACTTTTGTCCTTTCTTTTTTTCTTTCTTTCTTTTTTAGCCTTTTTTTCTTATAGTCTTTGTCCTTTCTTTCTTTTTTCTTTCTTTCTTTTCTCATAGTACTTTTTCTTTTTTTAGTCTTTCTCTCTTATAGTTTTTGTCTTTTCTTTCTTTCTTTCTTTCTTTTTTCTTTCTTTCTTTTATCATGGTATTTCTTTTTTTTAGTCTTTCTTTTTTATAGTATTTGTTCTTTTTGTCTTTCTTTCTTTTTTAGACTTTCTTTCTTATAGTTTTTATCTTTTATCATAATATTTCTTTCTTTTATAGTCTTTCTTGTTTATAGTTTTTGTTCTTTCTTTCTTTCTTTCTTTCTTTTCTCATAGGATTTCTTCCTTTCTTTTAGTCTTTCTTAAAGTCTTTTTTCTTTGCATTTTTTAATATCGTCTTTTTGTTCTTTCTTTCTTTTTTTTTGTCTGTCTTTCTTTCTTATCGTCATTATTTCTTTCATATAGATTTTTTTCTTTCCTTATAGTCTATCTTATAGTTTTTCTTTCTTGTAGTCTTCCGCCTTTCTTTCTTTCTTTCTTTCTTTCTTTTTCTTTTTTCTTCTTTTCATTCATCCATTCACTCATTCATTCATTCATTCATTCATTCATTCTTACCTTCTTTCTTTCTGTCTTCCTTATAGTCTTTCTTTTTTCTTCCTTTCTTTTCTCATAGTATTTCTTTTCTTTAGTCTTTGTTTATGATAGACTTTTTCTTTGAATCATCTCACGTATTTATCTATTATTGTCTTTTTTTTTCTTTCTTTCTTTCTTTTTTCTTCTCGTCTTTACCTCTTTAATATTGTTTTTTCTTCATTATAGGTTTTCTTATAGTTTTTCTTTCTTATAGTTTTCCGCCTTTCGTTCTTTATTTCTTTCTGTTTTCAATCTTACTTTCCTTCTTTTCTATAGTCTTTCTTTCTTTCTGTTTTCATTCATTTTTTCTTTCTTTCTTTCTTTCTTTCTTATAGTTTCTCGTTCTTTCTTATCGTCTTTATTTTTTTATATTATCTTTTTTCTTCATTATAGTCATTCTTATAGTTTTCCTTTCTCATAGTTTTCCGCCTTTCTTTTTTTTTCTTTTTCTTTCTTTCTTTCTTTCTGTTTTATTCTTTCTTTCTTTCTTTCTTTTCTATTGTCTTTCTTTCTGTTTTCATTATTTCTTACTTTCTATCTTTCTTTTTTATAGTCTTTCTTTTCTATAGTCTTTCTTTCTTTCTTTTCTATAGTTTTCTTTCTTTCTTTCTTTCTTTCTTTTTTCATTCTTTCTTTTATTTCCATAGTCTTTCGTTCTTTTTTATAGTCTTTGATTTCTATAGTCTTTCTTTTTATCTTTCTTTCTTTTTCTTTCTTTTTTCATTCTTTCTTTCTTTTCCACAGTCATTTTTCTTTTCTTTAATCTTTCTTTCGTTCTTTTCTATAGTCTTTTTTATAGTCTTTCTTTCTTTTTTCTTTCTTTCTTTTATTCGTCCTTTTTTCATTTTCCAGCGCGCTTTAGTTTCACCTTTCTTCTTTTTTTTCGTTTATCTTCCTTCTCATTTCCTTTTATTGTTCCATGTTTTCACTTTTTCCATATTTCTTTCCTTAATCCTCAATGCCTTTCTTCTTCTTTTTTCTTTTTCTTCTTCTTCTTCCTCTTCTTCCTATTCTTCTTCTTCTTCTTCTTCTTCACTATAATCTCGATTGTTTTACCATTACTTTCCTGTTTTCGTTCTTTTTGGTCTAATGGCTTTCTTTTTTCTTTCTTCTTTCATCCTTCTCAGCTGTCTTCTTTCCTTCTTTCTTTCATTCTTTCATCCTTTTCTTTATCGTCCTCCTCTTTCTTTTACCTTAAAACACACTCTTTTTCCTTCGCCATCGCTCATTTTCTTATTCAGGTAAATTGCTGCAGTTCTTTGACATAAATTCGATCTCAATCCGAAGATTATGTTCCCCTAGCCATTGCGCCGACCCAAAGGTCACACGTCTTTTGCAAAACTATTTTACGACCTCAGTTGCCTCCGGAGGTTCTTTCACTTCCGGAAGGATTCTATTTGATATTCAATAATAATCATAATAATATTAAGGACGAAGCTATTTAAAAACATGACTTTAGTTTTCAGGTTGATATTTTGGTTTTGTAACAATTGGTGGCATAGCGAGAAACAAACCCCTAGCAAAACGACCACTATGTTGAATTTTTTTCTTTAATAGTTAATTTGTTATAACTGATCCATACATCCAGGTATTTTTGATAACCATATCGTCCCAAGCAAGGCAGTTTATTGCCACTGGTGCGCAGTGGGTTACATAAGAGGAAAGTTATGAGAAATACTGACAGGTTATAGGGGGTGTCAGAAGTGGGTAAGAGAAGGATGAGAATACTGATGAGAGTGAAGTGGATGGAGAAAGGAGCATGAGAGAGAGAAAGAGAGAGAGGATGCAAGTTAGTGAGATAGGAGATGACTATTGACTTTACATTTAAATTTTGGAGATTGTAGCTGTTGGGGAAGCAAGTAAATGGAAGGGAATTTCACAGGGGGCAAGTGAGAGAAAAGAAGCTGCTGGTGTATAATTTGCGTTTACATTTTAGTGATTTCACAGTAAAAGGGTTACTAATCTTGTGGTTCGAGTAAATTCCTACATAGCGAGCACCAGGGCGCTAAGTTCATCGGAGCAGAAACCGTGACACAGGGAAGCCACATTGTGCCGGTGAGAAAGTAAGAAGCCTAAGTGACTGCATCTGAGCTGCCAAGTCGGGGTCGGTCACATTAAATATTCTCCGTTGGGTTTTGTCAAAGACCCCTAGGTCGATAGCAGCGGCACCGAACCAGATATAGAAGCATATATATATATTTTTTCAATCATATCACCCCGAGCAAGGCGGTAACGCCACTGAAGCGCAGGGGGCTACATAAGAGTGAAAAGATTGGAAAAGAAAAAGCCAGAAACCACATCCTAAACAGGGAACAAGGGATGAGCCTCTTCAACTGTTCAATAGACGTGGGTGGAGTGTGAACCGGGCGATAGATTAGTCTTATATATATATATATATATATATATATATATATATATATATATATATCACTTAAATTAAATACACACATAAATTTTTCTGTCTTCCTCAATCCATATTAACACTTTAAATAACAAGCGTATTGTTTTCTGCATTAAAATTTTCGCAACAATGAGTCAACATTGGCTGATGACGGGCAAAATCTCGAAACACAGGAATTTCTGTGTCGCATGTAAATTAAATTTATTTTAAATAAATAAACAAATTTAATTATATATATATATATATATATCATAAATTATACTTTAGAACATGTACCAACTACAAACTACAACAAAATTGTAAATGTACAATAGAGGTAGTTTCGCTAAAGGTTGTAAAATTCTAAATCGAACATAGAGATAGTTTCGCTAGTGGTTGTTTCTCGCTATACCACCAATTGTTACAAAACCAAAATAACAACCTGAAAACTAAAGTGATGTTCTTAAATAGCTTCGTCCTTAATATTATTATCATTATAAGTGAAAATTAAATAGAATCCTTCCGGAAGAGAAAGAACCTCCGGACGCAACTGAGGTCGTAAAATAGTTTTTGCAAAGGACGTTTATCTTTATACAATTAGTCTGCATGTTCGAAACCAAGTCATTTGCATTGTTTCTAGTGTATGACTGTTCCCACCCTGTGGTGTCCCTTTTTTTGCTTTCTTGTTGGATCAGCTTATGTGAGTTAATGTTTATTTCCACTCGGCATCTACCGCTTGCCTGTGGGTTAGTAGAGACCCCCGCCTATCAGAACGAAGACGATTGGTATTAAGAGAGATTGCTGAAGAGTATATTACTCAAAAGTATATTACTGAGGATTATGTTACAGAATTAAGAAGAAAAATTGTGATGTGGTCTAAAACGCTACCTCTCTCTCTTCTATGTGCCATGTCCGTTCAGGACGTAGGCCATCATGGCTTTCCACATCTCTCTATCCCTGGTAGCTCTTAACACCTTTCTGTTGTTACTCCTCCAAAACCCCGCTCTGCCATCCATTTGTTTAAACTCATCAAGCATGTCATGCGTTGCTTTCCCTGTCTCTCTTTTTTTCTCTATTTGTCCTGTGAGTATCAGTTTCTTCAAGCACTCCTTCCTCATTACGTTTCCCAGAAACTCTATCTGTCTTTTCCTGTATTAATTATCAGTTTTCTCTTCATTTCCATCCTCTCCAAGACGTCATCGTTTCTCACATGTTCGGTCCATGGTATCCTCAGCATCCTCCTGTGGAACCACATTTCGGTTGCTTCAAGTCTTTCTTTCATCTTTGATGAAATTGTCCAGCATTTGCTGCGATATGGAAAGACAAACATCACATAATAATTCGGTGCTCTCTCCTTTGTTTCCAAAGTAATTTTCCTGTCTCTCAATACTCTGATTAGTTTTTGAAATATATCCCTGGTGTATTGGTATGGCCAGGGTTGTTAGTTATGTGCCATACGTGATACACGCTTTAGGCGATCACGTCTTGAAAGTGACATGAAGGTATTATTCCAAAAACACTCACAAACAAATGTTCTTTTATTTAATTTCAAATATCTTTTTTGCATCTTTTTTAAAATTTTATTTATCAGGTCGGTGCAAAAGTTTTTGCCGGTTTGTAAAAGGGGCATTTTAAATCATTGTAATTTATTTTATGCATATTGTTATTGCTTAAACATATCGCCATGATTAATTTATAACTTTTTCTTTCAGATTATTAAAACATCATTCATATTTTTCTGCAATATTCTCACCCATGTTCTTTCCATCTAAAGAACACATTAGGCATGCTCTACTCTCTGAGTTTCACAGAGGTTCCAGTGCAAATGCAGCAGCACAATCTATTCAGGATGCTTATGGAATTGATGCAGTGAAAGAAAGAAGCTGTAGGTGGTGCTTTTCCATTTTTCGGAAAGGAAAATTTAGCTTGAAAGATGAGGCTAGAGGTGGTCGTCCAAAATATCTTGATTCAGATGTGTTGAATGCCGCTGTTACTCAAAGCCCTACGTTAACCCCAAGAGAACTCGCGCACCAATTTATTGTACCCCATACAACTGCGTCACGCTAACTGAAAAGAATGGGGAAGATTTCAGTATTCGGAAAATGGGCCCTGTACAAACTGTCTTCAGAGAACCCGCGACAACGTGTTTCTTGTTGCGAATATTTGCTTTCACGACACCTTCAGACACCATTTTTGGGTAGGCTTGTCACAGATGTTGAGAAGTGTCATCTTACCCCATCCTGCATATTCTCCTGACCTAACTCCCTTGGATTATCAATTATTTCAAGGATTACAAAACCATTTAGATGGCCCTAGTTTAACATCACGAGAGGAGATTGAACATGATTTAGATTCATATTTCACATCAAAACCTAAAGAATTTTACAAGCAAGCCATTTATAAGCTCGTTGACAGATGGAATCAAGTTATAGAGAAAGCAAAGATCGTTATTGTTATGAATAAAGATTTTCAAAACCACACAGTTTTTCATTTTCAAAATGAAATTTTAAATCGGCAAAAGCGTTTTGATGTGGCTTTGTGGAAAAAGTTGCAAGAAAGACTCGGACACGGTATACGGTTGGAAACAATATTATATATCAAAAGAGGAACAGGAAATAGAGTATAATAGTACTTAGCGCCGGAGCGGCGTACTAACCAATGAGTATCGTAGCTGCTTCTACTTACTACTCTATATTTAGTTGTCCCTCTCAGTAAGGGCAACATGTGACACATGGTCAGTTATAACTGGGATTTCCGGGCTATATGGCCCGGCCAAAAAATGTCTGTCTATTTTTGCCCAGTCGTGCTTCTACCCTTCGGCGGAACCACGACTGGGTTATTGCACTCTGCTCGGAAGCAGAGAGCGCCCTCTACCCGAAGGCAGAAAGCTGACTGTCATTGTAGGAGAGTAAACTCTCTAACTACTACTCTGCTTCTACTTACTACTACTGTATTTACTAGCCTTCCCACGCAAGGCCGGATGTGACACATGGTCATTTTAATGTGGGTATTCCCGGCCATATAGCCGGGCCAAAAATATGTCTGTCTATTTTTACCGAGTCGTGGTTCTACCCTTTGGCGGAACCACGACTGGGTTATTGCTCTCTGCTCGGAAGCAGAGAGCGCCCCCTGCCCGAAGGCAGAGAACTGACAGTGTAAAGGCAGTTACAGCGAGGCAACTACAACTTACTACTACACTTAAGAGTAGATAACTCTTGGTATTTATGTAGTGCGGTACAGTTCATATTAGTGTGTAGGTAATACACCACAACACTTTTGAACCGACCTGATATTTGATATTTTTTTAAAAAAAGTATTTAGAAGTTATTTACGTGCTTTCATTTTTTCCTCTTGCAATGTTTTAATCAATCCTTTTGCTCGCATGTCCAGGATAGTGTGGCTGTTATCGTTGAAGGAAGAATATTAGACGTGCCGTGTTCAATCTCTAACCGAAGCTCTTTTTTTCTCCCTTTACGCTACATTCCTTGGTAAGTCAAACAGTTTAGGAGAAGGAAAACTAAATCCAGAACCAGTGGCTCTTTTTCTCAAAACACTGCCATCCTTACTATTTTGGCAGTTTGTTGTAGTATTCCTATAATCATAAAATGGGTTAAAGGATTCATAATACGGATCTGGATGTGCGTTGTGGTGCAGTAGAAATCGGGGAGACGAGTTCGAATTCCAGTTGAATTAATTACCTTCACTTACGCGCAAATACCCTTGGACGTTCTATAGCCTTGGTTGGCAACCATCTTACCGCAGAAAGTAATGGCAACTTACTGTGGGATAATCTTCTGCCTTGTCAATCATGTATCGAAGGAGACATGATCGTCCACGTATGGCACTTAACTGACTGAATACAGATCTATTACTCACCACGCTCATCATTAACCATCGCATGATCGATCGTGTCATTTCATGTAAAACTTATTTTTGTATCTATTGTATAAAACTGTAATTTTTATGTACATTTGGGGTGTTTTTAGGTCCCCAGAATGCTTTGCGGTATTTTGGTACATGGTGGATTGAGTGTTGATGGATAAGTTTTTGTGGGGATTGAGAAAAATAGTAACGTATGTGTGGGTCGGATTAGCTAGGAATAAGATAGTTACTTGAAGAACATCCTGAGCTTTTTCCCTCTCCCTTTTCGGCCCTGTGCCACAATCATGTATTATATGTGATAAATAAACATCGCATGATCGATCGTTTCTATCGAAACGTCGCCCTTAGTTGAGCACCTGACCAATTCTCTTCATGTATCCGATTTACGGGCAGTGTAATAGTAGCGTCTTGGAATGAAAAATCAGAGAGGCTAGTTTGAATTCAGTCGAATTCCTTACATTCACTTGCAGGAATCAATTTTTTTCCCTCAAGATATTAAATAACAGACCTTTTATCTGGGAAAACTATTATTTTGGAAAAATTGTTAACGCAATTCTCTTCCAAATGATTGCTTCCCCGACGGCTACAATCTCCAGGAGTTTAAATGTAAGGTCAATAGACACCTCCTAACACACTAACCTGCTCCCATTCTATCAAACACTATTCCCATCTGCTCAACCCTCATCCTCGCTATCCTTACTCATCTGTCACCTTCCTCCTGACATTCCCTATGTCTAACCACTCCTTCTCTTTACCTTCCCCTATGTAGCCCCATGCGCAATAGTGGCAGTGGAATGCCTTGCTTGGGGTGAGATGATTAAAAAAAAATATTCACACGCAAAAAAAAAAAAAGAAGAGAATAATTCATGAAATCCAAATTATGTTTCAGCTTTAAATAACCGACAAAAATATACCGTAAAAAAACAAAACAATCAGTCATTCAAAATATGTAAACTTATTTATAAATGGAACTTTGTCTCTGTGTGTGTATGTGTGTGTGTGTATGTGTGTGTCTCTCTCTCTCTCTCTCTCTCTCTGCGTCCGTTACCTATAGACTCTGAAACGGCTGAACCGATTTTCTTGAAAATTTACACAATTGTATTATAAGCGTCTGCAAGTGTTCTTAGCTAGGTTTTGTGTCGCGGTACCCCCGATAAATATCGAAAATCGATAATCGAAAATATCGGGTTGTAGAAGGAGTGGTTCGATTTTAATCAAATTTGATACACTCATAGACAAAGAAATAAGAAACGATATTCAGAAGTTTCAAGGTTGCCGTTCTTACAATAGTCCAGAAAATCGAGAATATATATATATATATATATATATATATATATATATATATATATATATGTGTATATTTGTTGTTTTCTTTCTTTTTTCAATTATACATTTTTCTTTTTCTATTTCTTTCTTTTTTCATTCATTCATTTTTCTTTTGTCTCTTTTTTTCCTTCTTTCTTCCATTTTTTCTTTCCTTTATTTTTCATTCATTCATTCTTTCTTTCTTTATCTATTTCTTTTTTTCATTCATTCATTTTCTTTCTTTCTTTCCTTCTTTCTTTCTTTTTTCTTTCTTTCTTTTTCTTTCTTTCTTTTCAACATGCCTACCGCTTTTACTCCCCATACTCTCCATTTATTTTCTTGTTTGGTACCCCCTTTCTTTTTCTATTTTCCCTGTTGCTACTTTGCTTTCATTTCCCTCCCCTCATTTCTGCTCCCTTTAATCTCTCCGCCCACATTCTCTTTTATTCTTCATCTGAACTCTTTATCCTCCAATCGGTTGCCATTTGAACTTGTGCACAGGGCCACAATAGTTAAGAGTCATTTCCGACAAAGACTTTAGCCGATTTGCGATTCTGGCATCTAATAAATTATTTCTCTCCCAGAAAAAAAAAATGTAAGCAAAAATTTCGAATACCCACCCAACCTCGACCAACAGAAAAAAATGACAAAAAGTAATCCTGGCTTTTGTTATTCGTAGCTTGGCCTGTCGCCCCATCAAAATAAGAAAACAATGTCGAGTCATAAAAAATGTTTCTGTCAATTACTGCCTAATCATAAAGACATTTCATTGATGTAGAAATAATAATTTCTTTTTTTAAAGTTAAAAACCAAAGATTATGTGGTAGGTCAGTTTTTCTTCTTTCCTTTAAATCATATCGTCCTCATTCAAGGTTCTAAAGCCACTAAGATACAAAGGGTTACTGAGTGTGCACTGTCAGTCAGTCAGTTAAAGTGCCATACGTGATATACGCTTGACTGATAGGGCAGGAGATTATCCCGCAGTCAATTGCCATTACTTTTTGCGGTAGACCTGTTGCCAGCCAAGACTATAGAACCCAATCTGTCCTGTTATTTAACCCATAATTGGAGGGAAGAGACGGGTTATTACCTTTCCTAAGGGTATTTGCGTGTAAGTGAATGACAGGAATTCAACTGGAATTCGAACTTGTTTCCCCGATTTATCATTCCGAGAAAAAAAAAAAAGGAGTGAGAAGAATAAAAGTATTTAAGAAGAGAGCAGATAATGATTAACATGGCTTTTAAATGTTTTCATTTGTTTGATTGAATCCCAAATCCTTCAACACGAACGCGGGTGTCCCTCAAAGCTCTATCCTAGGTCCTACCCAGTTTCCGATCGTCATCATTAATTTAAGTGGGCATTTATTCAGATGACACCACGATTTAATCCCATCTAAAATATCCGCAAAGTCTGACAAAGTACATCTGCCTGTTGCTCTTAAAATGGACCACTAATCAGTGGTTGGGTGTGCGTTGTGGTGCAGTGGATATCGGCTTCGGAACGAGAAATCGGGAGCCGAGTTTGAATTCCAGTTGAATTCCAGCTGCATTCACTTACGCGCAAATACACTTGGGAAAGGTATTAAACCGTCTCTTCCTTCAAGTTATGGGTTAAATAACTGGACTGATTGGATTCTATGGCCTTTGCAGGTAACCGGTCAGTCATGTTTCTTTCGAGACATGATCGCCCAAGGGTGGCACTTAACTGAAACAGTGGTTAGCTATTTCAGTTAAGCATGGTTGGTGCTATTCTTCACGAGAGCAATACACCACATCTCCTTGGCCACACTTTTTCAGACGTCCTGAAATCGATCGACTGCAGCGAATCAATAACTGCATCTCCTGCTAGGAAAGTTAGGTCACTGAGTCGTGCCTGAAAGTTTATCTCACCAGAGTCTATCTTGCACATTTATAAATCTACCTTTCAATTCGTGTATTGAATACTGTTGCCATATCTGGTTGGGTGCTCCTGCTATTCATCTTGAGGTTCTAGACAAAATTCAAACGAGGATCTGCAATGTAATTGATCCTCACATGGCATCTCGACTTCAGTCACAATGGCTTCCCTCTGTCTTTTCTATAAATATTTTAAATGACAACTACTCTGTCATGCTTTTTCTCCTGTTGAAACTGGAATTCGAACGAGAAATCAAAAAGCAGAGATCGAATTCCAGCTGAATTCGTTGTGCAAATGCCTTTGTGAAAGGTATTAATCGGTCGCTTCTCCCGCCAGCTATAGGTTAAATAGCTGTACAGATTGGGTTCTCTAGCCTCGGTTGACAACCAGTCTACCGCAGAAAGTATTGGAAAGAAATGCGAGAAAAAGCCTGAAAAAGGAAGGCTTTCTCTATAAATCGCCATTTTTTCATAGGCAAAGTATCGAACGACGATGACTGAATAAAGCAATCCCCCAAAATCCAATTGCCCTAAATAAAATAATAAGAACTGCTGAATTATTTTAAAACAGCTCTCCCTCATAGAGAAGTTTGCTGCCAACCATCAGCATTGCTGATGCTATTCTCCACGAGAGCAATGCCCTACATCTCCTTGGCCTTACTTTTTCAACCGACCTGAAGTAGAGCAGCTGCATTGAATCAATCGTTACATCTACCCCGAGGAAATTTGGGTCACTGTGTTGTGCCAGAAGGTTTTTTTTTCATCAGAGTCTATCTTGTATATTTATAAATCTACCTTTCGTCCGTCCATTGAATACTGTTGCCATATCTGGTCGGGTGCTCCTGCTATTCATCTAGAAGTTCTTGACAAAATCCAAAGAATCATTTACAATGTATTCGATTCTCACTTGGCATCTCGTCTTCAGTCCATTTCTCACAGATGTGACATGACTTCCCTCTGTCTTTTCTACAAATATTTTAATGAGACCTGCCCTGTCGAGCTTTTTCCCTCGTGACCCCACCGCATGAATTTAAGCGTCCTACTAGATTGGCACCTAGGTCCCACCCCTTTATCGTTGACATAGTTCTACTTCAACAGCTTATTTTTGCGTGCTTCCCGCCTGTGAAACTAGCCCTATTTACTTGGTTGCCTGGTAGCGAGAAACTTTAAAAAAATTAAATGCAACATCAATTGCCATCTTTTATCTTCTTGAATCCAGTTCATCCTTTTATCTTCAGCCAGTCTTTTCTCTCACTGTAACCCCCTGGCTACTAACAGTAGTTCCGCTTTGCTTGGCGTTAAATGATTGAAAAAAAAAATCATTCCATTTTAAGCAAGGAAATGTAACCGTTGAAATCGTTTGTAATCATCATCCGCTTGTTCTACTGTTGGGGATCTTATTATCAATAAAAAAAAAAAAAGCGAATAATAATGGTGGCGCTTACATACTAAAAACTGTTCCTGAGTCTGATTGTGAACCCCCACTGGTTCTTCACATCGATTCCTAAAATCCCCGCGGCTGTCTGATTGTCGATCACTTCGTTCCAAACCTATTGGTTCCCTGCCTCACCTTGTGTTTGATTGATCACAAAGCCGGTTTAGGCTGAAAATCGCCGAAGTTCGCTGCATCGATGATCCAGACAGAGCTTGCAGCCACGATAAGGAAAAAATCTTTGTAAAATTAACAGTAAGTGTTTATATATATATATATATATATATATATATATACTTTCTGTTCGTGTTAGGGCGCCGCTCCTATTTGATTACAAATGGACTGTTCCCATTGCTATATATAGCAATGGTGGATTCTCTACAAGAGAGTCACCTGAGAGTCACTAGACTGACGACTCTACGACACTGTCAATTCTCTGCCTTCGGGTAGAGGGCGCTCTCTGCTTCCGAGCAGAGAGCTAATAATCCAGTCGTGGTTCCGCCGAAGGGTAGAACCACGACTGGGCAAAAATAGACAGACATTTTTTGGCCTGTCTATATGGCCGGGAATACCCACTATAAAATGACCATGTGTCACATCCAGCCTTGCGTGGGAAGGCTAGTAAATACAGTCAATTGAGAGTCCTAATGAGTTACTGAAGAGTCAGTGCGAGTCAGTGAAGAGTTAGTCACACTTCCGGTGGCGTACCGGAAGTAATCACGTATACACACGTCTTACGACGGATTGGACTCTTGTATCTTTCTATTATACATATTACTAATCACTTCTGTACATACTAACCGTCTTTCCGCGGAATACAACTTATATTCTGATTCTGTTGTTGAGTTATTCATTTATACTTGGCGACATAACAGTTCGGTACAGTATTTGGTTCAGTTTATCATTCTTGCATACAAACATCTATAGTTCCAACCCTTCTATAAGATGTAACGCTTTATCTAACTTGGTTTGTCTTGCACCAGACTACAGTCGGAGGTTCTTCTAAGGCAGGCAGTGACGGGACAACTCGTGGTAACTTGAACCGTACCGGCCAAATTCAAAATTCAAACCTATATATATATATATATATATATAATCATTTAATTCTAAGAAAATTGGTTTACATTCACCTGATATATATATATATATATATATATGCAGAGATTCTTGATATAATCTAAAGAAGATTCGTCCATACTTCTACTATATAGAAAACTCTTCAAGAAATCTAAAGAAAAATATGCAATATCATCGGTCTTACCCTGGCATCTCGGCTTCAGTCATTTATTTTTTACCGTCGTATCATAGTTTCTCTGTAGCTTTTCTATACACATTTTATGGCAATTTTTCTCATTTCGTACCTCATCTTTATTAATTCAAGCGTGGCAACTAAGTCTCAACCTATTACTGTTGAAATAGCTAGCTCTAACCGTAAGTTATTTTCTAATAGTTTCTTCTCTTGCACTTCTTTTCCTCTTTTCCTGTCATCCCTTTAGGGTTCCTTGACAAAATTCAACGGAGAATCTGCCATGTGATCGATCCCGACTTGGCACCTTAGATACAGTTTCTTTCTCCCCAGCGCAGTGTAGCTTCCCTGTGTCTATTCTACAAGTACTCTCACGGCTTCAGATCTGAGATCACTGGTGCCTCCTATATATGAATTTACTCGAGCCACAAGATTAGCAACTTTTACTGTGAAACCAGTAAGATGTAAAATCGCAAATTCTATTCCAGCAGCTTCTTTTCTCGCACTTCCCGCCTGTGGAATTCTCTTCCGTTTACTTGCTTCCCCGACAGCTACACTCTCCAAGAATTTAAATGTAACGTCAATAGTCATCTCTTATCTCACTAACTTTCATCTTCTCTCACTCTCTCTCATGCTCTCATCTCATTTCTTCAGTATTCTCATCCCTCTCCTACCTTCTTTCTGACACCCCCTTTATTCTGTTACTCTTTCTCATAACTTTCATCCTATATAACCCTCTTCACAATAGTGGCAGTGTAATACCTTGCTTGGGACGATACGATTAAAAAAAACTCAATCAAGTGCCATACATTTATACACACTTGGACAATCATGTCTCAAAAGAGACATGACTTACTGGGCAAAAGATTATCCCGCAGTTGGTTGCCATTACGTTTTGTGGTAGACTGGTTACCAGCCAAGTATATAGAACTCAATGTGGCCTGTTATTTAACCCATAACTGGAGGGAAAGACAGATTAATACCTTTCCCAAGGGTATTTGCACGTAAGTGAATACAAGGGATTCAGCTGGAATTCGAACTCGGCTCCACTGCACCACAACGTACACCCTGTCAACTACGATCTTTAAAAATTTTAATTTAACGTCAGTTGCCCTCTCTGTTTTTTATATTTACTTTTGTTTTCGTTGCTGTTTCTTTTCAAATTTTTTTTCTCATTTTCCTTTGCTATAAGTAACCTTTTGCAACTTAGTGGCTTTATCGCCTTGCTTGGGGTGAAATGATTAAAAGATTCCAAGGGATCTAATCAAAGAAAAAACTCTGCTATAACTACTACTACTACTAATAATAATAATAATAATAATAAATACCGAAAAATTGTTTTAACCAGAAATACAGGTTATCCAAAACCAATTGACCATCTTGTATTAGGTTGCACGATGTTAGCATCCACTGAGTATAAGCCTCAGCATGACAGTGTGGTTTAATACCTGCACTGGAATATATGAACCTTTTACAGGAGGGAAACTGTAAGAAACTGATATGAACATCACCCAGACGCGGTTACAAAGATGAGGACCGGTAGCTATTTTATGGGACCTTACTATACACACAGACAGTACAATTAAATCTAATCGCCCAGACATTGTGATCAAAGACCATAAAAACAGAATGTGCTTTTTTATTGACATGGCAGTCGTTGTAGACTGTAATGTCTCTTTGAATGTCTTCAAAACTATCAAAATACAAGAATCTTGAAGTGGAAAAATTAGCCAGGCTATTAGGAGCAAAGGGTAGTATCTGTTCTCAGATACTCACTGCTTGCTCGCCGACCGGGTTTGAAAGCAATAACCAGCTAAGACAAGCTTCGTACCCAGTTACTGCGTAAGCGGGGGCTGGGTAATCTTTGACCAGTGACCTGAGCGCTCAGGTTCCCCACGTTAAAAACTGACCATGTGTCACAAATCACTCCAGTGAGGAAGTAGGGTAAATATCGGATCTTGAAGTGAAAATCTGAAAAAAAAAAGTGGTACATGAGTACATTAATAATTCCAGTTGTTGTTGGAGCCCTCGGATTTATTAGAAAAGGTTTTGACAGGCTTATTGAAGATCATTCTAGAAGCCAATGCCTTAAATAAATAGAAAAAATATACTTATACATTATAAAGAGCTTTATCTATGTAAAATGTATGTGATCTTTGTTTGTTTTTTTTTGCTTTTACAGAAAATGATAATTGGGAAATGTCATGGAGTCATTTCTGATCGTAGATCTCTAGTTAGAACCCGAAAGAATATGTGGTATACAACAGAAATCAACGCTAATGATAATAATAATAGCAGTCAAAGGCAGCAAACCTCTGCCAAGGCCATACCGAAATCATCACAGCGATTAGCAAGAGATGATTATTAAAATGAGAAAAAATAACTGCAAGGAACTTGATCACTCTCAAGAGTTAAAATACCAAAAATGAACTCGACCACTCTCAAAAGTAATTCCACACTTAAAAGGAAACAGGAGAGGTAATTCAGTATTGAAAATTATCTAGGGGAGGTAATTCAGGATTTGACATTTTAAAGGTAAAAAAACAGATTTTAGTAATAAAACAGCAAAAATAACTTTCAGAAACTTTATGTCGTACCGAATCGAACCCAAAATCTGGTGTCAGACATGAAGCCAATTATCCCTGAAAGTTTTGTCCGATTTCATTCTTGGGGTATTTTGATCACAGACAGACAGACAGACAGACAGCCAGACAGACAGACAAACATGGTCGAATACAATACCCCAGCTTCAAGGCGAAGGTAATAATAATAATAATAATAATAATAAACAATAGACCATCTAATTTCACGATGTTCTGTACTTGCCCCAAATGAATATAAAAATCGTCACGATAGAGTGGGGAAATATTTACATAGGACAATGTGCAAACACTATGGAAAATCTGTAAACAAACACTGGTATGAACATCACCCAGCACTGGTTATAGAAATAGAAGACGTCACCATTTTATGGGATTACACCATTTACACAGACAAAAAATTGAAGCAAATAGGCCGGACATTATTGTTAAAAACCAGAAAGAAAAAACTTGCCTATGAATTGATATGGCTTGTCCAGCGGATTGTAACATAGCAACCAAGGAATTCGAAAAACTGTTAAAATATAAAGATCTGGAAATTGAAATAGAAAAAATGTGGAAATTGAAGACAAGAATCGTAACAGTGATAGTAGGTGCACTTGGAATGATAAAAAAATGGAACAAAACAACACACTGGAAGAATCTCTGGAAACCCTAGCTTAAGGAATATACAAAAAAATTAAAATGCTTTTATTCGTTCTGATCCATTTTTGCAGGTGTGCAATTTTACTTTGGGTGTTTTAGTTAGCCCTTGTATTATAGGATTTTTATCCTATAATACATTAAGAATAATATTTAAAAGATAATTTAAAAAAAACTGAATTAAAGTAATATATTAAGGCTAGTTTTTAAAAGATAACTTTTAAAATTTAATAAAATAATTTATTAAGGAATCTTTTTTGAAAAAAAATTAAAACCTAATAAAAGCTATTTATTAAGGATCTCTTTTTAAAACAACTTTTAAATCTGAGTAATTTATTAGCGATCATTCTTAAAAGATAACTTAAAAAATCAATAAAAGTAATTTATTAGCATTAATTTTAAAATATATCTTTTAAAATTTGATAAAAGTAATTTATTAAGCATCTTTCTTAAAAGATAATTTTTAAAATTTGAAGAAAAGTAACTTATTAGGGATCATTTTTAAAAGATAACTTTTTAAATCTGAATAAAATTAATTTTTCAAGGTTCATTTTCAAAATATAACATTTTAAATCCAAATAAAAAAAATTAAGGACTATTTGTTAATATATAATTTTATTTTAATTCAAAAATTTATGGGAAATTGTATGCAAATCCCCTTGAATATTTAATTGGGAATCGTTGTGAAAGACAAGAGACAATCTGCAACATTCTTTCATCTATCCAGTGATTAGTCGGCGGTGACGAAATGCCCTCTCTCGTTTGCAGTTTTTTTTAATCGTAATGATAATATTAGCCTTTTCCTTACAAGGAAACATTTTGTATTCATTGGCCACAAAGCTAGTGCCAATGTCGGTTGAAATTTTTCTCTTAAAACAATTTTAAGTTGTTCCTATTGTTGAAAGTCCTAAAAAAGTTTCAACATGTATTTCAATGAGAAAACAATGACATAATCAAAATGTTCACGTCCCATGTTATTTCAAACAGAAAGTGAGAAAGGAAGCCTCCCATCATTATTGGAAAGAAAGTTAATAGCTATTGAAATTGAGAAAAAAAATTTTCCCCCGAAAAATGCTTTCAAGGGAAAGATTTGAATTTTAATCGAAAGTAACATTCCTTGCTTGGTCAATGAATGGTGAATATTATATTTAACTAGCAGTATAGCACAGCATTGCTCGGGTGTAATCAAAGCTTTAAAACTAATCCATGGTCCTGGAGCTCAGAATCTTTGGACGTTGGTTTCCATTTAAAGCGAAACCGTAGACTGAAAGAAAAATGAATGGATGTAAGTCAAATTTTCATTTCCTGGTATCGATATCAAATAAGTTTTTTTCGTCGTAAACTGAATTTTGAAGGCTAAATAAGTCCTCTGAGTAAATGGCATCGTGGCTGAGACTAAGAACTACAATAGTACCTACTTAGAGCCAAACCCGAAGCAAAAACTAAAATAAAAGGGCTGAAAAAATACAGACATACAGGTAGATAAACAGACACACACAAACATCTTGCCTTTTATATATATATATATTATCGATTTTCTGCACTATTGTAAGAACTGCAACCTTAAAACTTCTGAATATCGTTTCTTATGTCTTTGTCTATGAGTATATCAAATTTGATTAAAATCGGACCACTCCTTCTATAAACCCGATTTTTTCGATGTTCAATATTTAACGTGGGTACCTCGATACAAAACCTAACTAAGAAGACTCGCAGAGGCTTATAGTACAACTGTGTAAATTTCCAAGAAAATCCGTTCAGCTGTTTAGGAGTCTATAGGTAACGGACAGACACACACACATAGACACACACACATACACA
Organism: Ascarosepion bandense; assembly: GCA_037127315.1. Taxonomy (NCBI): domain Eukaryota; kingdom Metazoa; phylum Mollusca; class Cephalopoda; order Sepiida; family Sepiidae; genus Ascarosepion; species Ascarosepion bandense. Next base: position 1,451,530 of record JBBBDQ010000308.1, read on the forward strand.
GACACACAGAGACAACGTTTCATTTATAAATAAGTTTAGATGAAAGAGCTATATCTTAATTATTATTAGAGATGAGAACAGATACTATACTTTGATCTTAGCTTAACTGCCAGGGAATGAAGGAAAGAGTAACGCGAATAACACATCACCATCTGAGACTAGCAGTATAGCCCGGTGTTGCTCGAGTGTAATGAAAGCTTTAAAATTAATCCATGGTCCTGTAGCTCAGACTCAGTCTAAAGAATATTTGTGTGAAGTTTGGTGAGAATCGGATAAAAATTGTGGATTGTTATAAAGGACATACAGACAGACATCTTGCCTTTATGTATATATATTATCGATTTTCTGCCCTATTGTAAGAACTGCAACCTTGAAACTTCTGAATATCGTTTCTTATGTCTTTGTCTATGAGTGTATCAAATTTGATTAAAATCGGATCACTCCTTCTATAACCCAATTTTTTCGATTATCGATTTTCGATATTTATTGGGGATATCTGGACACAAACCCTAGCTAAGAACACTCGCAGACGCTTATAGTACAACTGTGTAAATTTTCAAGAAAATCGGTTCAGCCGTTTCGGAGTATATAGTTAACGGACACACACACACACACACAGTTCCATTTATAAATAAGTTTAGATAAAAAGAAAAATATTACACATTGATCCTAAAAAAAAATTTAACTGGAGATCATTGGTTGTTTGTGACTCATGAGCAGAAGTCTCATGTTACAATTACCATTACACTGGTCAACACCAATTTTATTATCTAAGTCTTCTTAGTTGATTTAGGACAATTTATTATGTGCTGAATCCAAAAATAGCACTCATCATTTATCCATCACACCCAGATAGTGCATAGGGCAGCAACTTTTTGTTGCTGTTTCTGTAACAATCTGGTTTTTACGGGGCAGGGTTGTTAGCCCTGCGCCCGACCCCAAAACCTGGTGGACCGATGGACCATTCTTGGTCCTTACGTTTACAGCACCTGGTATTCCCAAATGGTCACCCATTTAAATACTGACCAGGGTCGATGTTGCTTAACTTCAGTGATCGGTGTATTGAAAACGATATAGCCGTAGACAAAAATAACACTGGCTTTTTCAATTAAATCAACTTTCTGAACTCACAATTTACTCTCGCATCAGTAAAAAATTCGGCAGACATAACCTCGCTGCTGATCTTAAGAAGGACATACACTTAGTGGTGGATTGGGGTAAGAAGTGTCTTGTAAATTTCAATACTTTTAAAACGAAACTGCTATCAACCATCACAGGAAACCCCTCCTGCCCTATCCCTAAAAGCATGGACCAAGTGAGTCTCCCTGAAAGGCAATATACTGCGCCTCCTCGGCCTTGCCCTAACTTCCGACCTCGTGGAATCATTACATTAAGTTAATAGTTAAATCCACTGCTAGAAAGTTTTTTTCCCGCCTGAATCCATTTTGCACATATACAAATTAACTATCCGTCCGTGCGTAGAATACTGCTGTCATATATGGTCAGGCGCCCCTGCTGTTCATCTCAGTGTTCTCGACAGGCTCCAAAGGAGAATGTGTAATGTGATAGGTCCCGAATTAGCAGCTTGACTCCAGCCACTTTATCACCGGTGGAATGTAGCATCCCTCTGTCTATTCTACAAATATTTTCATGGCTTCTGCTCCGATGATCTTAGGTCACTGGTGACCCCGCCACAAGAATTTACTCGTGCAACCAAATTGGCAACAAGGTCCCACCCATTTACAGTTATATCAACCAAATTCTGCCTACAATTCTACTTCATCACCTTTTCTGGTACTGTTGAACTCCTTTCCATATAATTGCTTTCGTGACGGCTACAACCTCCAGGAATTTAAATGCAATGTCAATACCCATCTCTTATTCCACTTGACTCTAGTCTTTTCTACATCATCCCAGATATCTTGTTCTTTTCCTTTCTTTCTTCACACCTGTGTTCCCATCCTTCTCTTGCTCTTTCTGTGACACTCCTGTAACTGGTTCGTCTTTCTCTTCACTCTCCTGTCTAAACTTTTACTCTTATGCAGCCCCCTGCGCATCAGTCGCAATATCACCTTGCTTGGGGTGAAACGATTACAAAACATGTTGCTTTTGGACGGGAGGAGATTATCCAATATTTACCGTCTTATAGGACGAACCATGTTGTGGTTCAAGGATGTCCGTTGTGGTGCAGTGGATATCTGCTCAGAACAAAACATCGGGGAGCCGAGTTCGAATTCCAGTTGAATTCCATGCATTCACTTACACACAAATACCCTTAGGAAAGGTATTAATCTGTTTTTTTCCTCCAGTTATGGGTTAAATAAGAGGACAGATTGGGTTCTATAGTCTTGGTTGGCAACCAGTTGACTGTAGAAAGCAATGGCAGCCTACTGCGGGGATAATCTTCTGCCCAGGTATTCGAAAAAGAGACATGATTGTCCAAAGCGTGTATCACGTATGGCACTTAACTGACTGACATATTAAACAACAATTCAGTAGTCGATTTCTTTCGAGCAAAATCTTCTTGTTTCCGAATTATGCTGAACAATTGGCTTTTGAGAATTACGCTCTATTTGTTTCTGTTTCCTTCCTGATTTTAAAAACCTAATCATTTCAATGATTGGTTTTATGAATGCACCGAATGTTAACTTGAAATGAAAAAAAGAAAAAAACAAAAACATTTACATCCTAATAATCAAAAGCTTGATAAATATAATTTATCTTTGAGTGACCATTTATAACACGTGTGACGAGTCAATGCTATTGATTCCCGGATTCAAATTGCTTATAAACGAACTGATTTAAAATACCGTGGATATAGACTGTCTAAGAAATCACATAGCACTCGAGTCAGTATGAAATCGCATTTAATGAATAGATATTTTTTTTTATTAACAATTGTAGCTTCTAATATCTTCCAATGCAATAAAAATGCAATTATATGATACCCGGCAAAGCAAATTAAGAGAAAATTCGATTTATTAATTATAATAAAAAGCTATTCGGCAAATGCTATCAAGTATGGCGTATGTAATTATTGGATATTAGATTAAGGTGCCTTTTTCTGAGCATTAGTAATTTGTTCCTTTGCGGAAAAAAATGTGTAAATGAATGGATGGCAACAGAAAATTGTCTTGATTGTATTAAATAAGTATAATTGAATAAATAAATGAGTAATTAGTAAGTGGCAAAAAATATATGGGAATAAAAACAGGAAAACTAGAAAGAAAAATTTAGATTCACATTCATGAAGCTATGATAATAACAATAATTTTCATAATCCTGATAATGATGATAATAAAGAGGAAAAAAACAATTCTAAAATTGATAATGGTAATAATAACAAACAGCAATTATAATAATAACAACTTCATAAGACAAACAAAAATAATGATGATTCATAATAAAATAATAATAATAAAAAAATAATAATAATTCGAATAAAAACAATAATTTTGATAATCTGAATTATGATAGTAAAATAAAGTATAATCTGGATATAAGAGACCCGTATATAAGAACAACCCTGACATAGGAGAGATTTTCTCTGGTCGAAAATTAGAGCAAGTGGTAATGTATATAAAATAGACCAAACCCGCATATAAGAGAAACCCAGATATAAGATAAACCTATATAAAATAACTTTTGCCCGGTCCTGACAACACTCTCTTATATCAGGGTTACACTAATATTAATAATTGTAATCATAATGACATTTATAATAAAACTACTAATAATGATAATATTAAAAATGAAATTAAAACAATGTAAATACTGTAATATAACAATCTGGCCCCACCCGAGGAAGTGATGCAAGCGATGGTGTTTCCCGTCGGTGAAGGGGTCGGCGAACGACAAGACAGGTGTTTGTGAAATACATCCTGTCGAGGCCGGAGCGGATGTCGTTTGACCTTATTTCCGACAGCGGCGGAAATGACTACGGAGGCAAACAGAACAGGTGTCTCTGGGAATTACGTGGGCGTTGCGTGGGCGAGGCAAAACCGGAAGGAAAGTCCCGGTTTTAGAAGACTATATAAAGACCTCGGCACACGGATTCGCCAGCAGAGAACGGCCAGTGGAAGCAGAGAAACACCACAGGCAAGACTACACTCCCGTCAACCCATTCTATGTGCGCTCTCACTCTCCTGTTCTCTATTCCACACGGTTCGTCGTCATTAATAAAAATATAACCTTATATTTTTATATATGCGTGTTTGTTGTTTTGTCGTTGTACGGCGATATATAACAATACTAACAATAATAATAGTGATAATAATAAACAATAATCTTGACAATGATGATGATAATTACAATGAAAATAACAACAATAATAATTATTATAATATTAATTGTAATATTGAAAATGATAACAAAAACAATGCTAATGAAAATAATGAGAAAAATATTGATGTGATAATAATAATGAAAATAATAAGATAAAAACAACATTATGGATGATTATAATAATCATAATGGAAAGACATTGATATTAATAACAATATTAGCAACGACAACAAAAATAATAATAATAATAATAAAAATAATAATAATCGCATGACCAAAATCTTTTCACAAAGAACTTTCAGGCAAATATTATACATAATAATATGGATCCAAAATACAGGTTCTGAGATAAATACCAAGAAACAATAGACCACATAATCTCAGGTTGTTCTGTACTTGCTCCAAATTAATATAAAAATCGTCACGATAGGGAGTGGGGCAATATTTACATTGGACAATGTGCAAACACAATGGAAAATATGTAAGCAAACACTAGTATGAACATCACCCAGCACCGGTTACAGAAATTGAAGATGTCGCCATTCTATGGGATTACCCCATCTACACAGAGAGAAAAATTGAAGCAAATAGGCCGGACATTATTGTTAAAAACCAGAAAGAAAAAACTTGCCTAATAATTGATATGACTTGTCCAGCGGATTGTAACATAGCAACCAAGGAATTTGAAAAACTGCCAAAATATAATGACCTGGAAATTGAAATAGAAAAAATGTGGAAATTGAAAACAAGAGTCGTGCCAGTGATAGTAGGTGCACTTGGAATGATAAAAAATAGAACAAAGCAGCACATTGAAAGAATCTCTGGAAACCCCAGCTTAAGAGATATACAAAAAATTGTCTTGTTAAGTACAGCCCACACACTAAGAATTTTGTCTATGTAACGCTAGGGTTAATGGGGAAGATAGAGAAAACATGAAATGGAGCCAAAGCAACACGCCACGACCTGTCTTAGATCTTCCCGCAGACTTGGTTGGTAGTGCGACCAAAGCAGAAATCGAAATATGATGAAACATGACATAATAATAATAAACGATATCGGGGAAGTGATTGATATTTGAAATGCCTTGCTACAAATAATAACCACCAGACATCGGTTGTGATGATGTAAAAGCATCTCAAGAAGAAGAAGAAGAAGAAAAGAAGAAGAAGAAGAAGAAGTAGAAGAAGAAGAAGAAATAAGAAGAAGAAGAAGAAGTAAGAAGAAGAAGAAGAAGTAAGAAGAAGAAGAAGAAGGAAGTAGAAGAAGAAGAAGAAAGTAAAGAAGAAGAAGAAGAAATGAAGAAGAAGAAGAAGTAAGAAGAAGAAGAAGAAGAAGAAGAAGTAAGAAGAAGAAGAAATAGAAGAAAAAGAAGAAGAAGAAGAAGAAGAAGAAGTAGAAGAAGAAGAAGAAGAAGAAGAAGAAGAAGAAGAAGGAAGGTGAAGAAGAAAAGTAATAAGAAGAAGACGTATGAGAATAATAATAAGAAGAAAGGGAAGAAGGAGGAAGAGAAAAAGAAGATGACTGTGAAGGATTTTTTTTTAATTTTCATTTCACCCCGAGCAAGGCAGAAATGCCACTGATGAGCGGGGAGCTATATAACTGTAAAAAGATTAATTAGAAAAGAGTGAGGAGTACAAACTAGTTAGAAAGGAGCAATAGAAAGCTGAGAATGCAGGTGCGATGACAGATACATAGGTGGAGAGAAAGGGAAGGATATACGGGGGTGGAGAGAGAGCTAAAGTCCAGTGGTTAGTAAATGAGTATTGACTTTGCATTTAAATTTCTGGAGGTTGTAGCCGTCAGGAAAGCAAGAATATAGGAGCGAGTTCCACAAGCGGGAAGTGCGAGAGAAGAAGCTGAAGGAGTAGAATTGCCGTCTGCATTTGGCTAACCTGACTGTGAATGGGTGGGACCCAGATGCCAGTCTGGTTGCACGAGTAAACACCTGTTGAGGAGGTACCAGTGACTTAAGTTCGTCCGAGCAGAAGCCATGAAAATATTTATAGAATAGACAAGGGGAGGCCACATTTCGACTGTGCGGAAGTGGCTGCAGTCGAGCCGCCAGATCAGTACCTATCACATTACAGACTCTTCTTTGGAGCCTGTCAAGAATACTGAGGAGAACGGCAGGGGCACCTGACCATAAATGGCAGCAGTACTCCATGCACGAACGGATGGTTGACTTTTATATATGCAGGATGGATTCAGGCGGAAAAAACATCCTGGATCGACATAGTGACCCAACCTTCTTAGCAGTAGATTTTGCTATGGATTCAATATAGTGGTTTCATTTGAGGTCTGAGGAGATAGTAAGGCCGAGGAGGCGTAGTGTATTGCTCTCAGGGAGAATCGCTTGGTCCATGCTTATGGGAGAAGACAAATATGAAAGAAGGTGATGAAAAGGAAGGAAATGCAGAAGAAATAATAATAAGAATAAAAAGAAGAAGAAGAAGGAGGAGAAGAAGAAGATGATCAGGAGGCACATTAATAATAAAAAATAGTAATAAGAAGAATTAATTGAAAAAGCAAAATGATGAAGAAACTAAAAGAAAAAAATAGGGGAAATAAAAAGAAAAAGAAAAAGTAGAAAGAGAACAAGAATAGAAGAAAAAATATTATAAAAGCCATTATTAAAAAGGATAGAAGAAAGCAGACGACAACGACGACGAAGAAGAAGAAGAAGAGGAAGGAGAAGGAAACAAAAAAGAGGAAGACTAAAAAGAAGAAAATAAGAAGGACTAATAAGAAAATAACTGAAGAAGAGAAAGAAAAGATTGTAGAAGGAATAATAATAATAATAATAATAATAATAATAATAATAATAATTTTTTGTGATAAACACCAAGAAACAATAGACCACCTAATCTCAGGCTGTTCTGTGCTTGCTCCAAATGAATATAAAAATCGCCACAATAGAGTTGGGCAATATTTACATTGGACAATGTGCAAACATTTTGGAAAATCTGTAAACAAACACTGGTATGAACATCACCCAGCACCGGTTACAGAAATAGAAGATGTAACCATTCTATGGGATTACACCATCTACACAGATAGAAAAATTGAAGCAGACAGGCCAGACATTATTGTTAAAAACCAGAAGGAGAAAACTTGTCTATTAATTGATATGGCTTGTCCAGTGGATTGTAACATAGTCAAAATATAAATACCTGGAAATTGAAATAGAAAAAATGTGGAAATTGAAAACAAGAGTTGTGCCAGTGATAATAGGTGCACTTGGAATGATAAAAAATGGAACAAAACAACACATTGAAAGAATCCCTGGAAACCCCAGCTTAAGAGATATACAAAAAATTGTCTTGTTAAGTACAGCCCACACACTAAGGAAAACTTTATCTATGTAACGCTGGGGATGATAGGGAAGATAGAAAAAACATGAAATGGAGCCATAACAACACGCCACGAACCTGCCTTAGGTCTTCCCGCAGACTTGGTTGGTAGTGAGACCAAAACAGAAATCGAAATATGATGAAAAATCAAATAATAATAATAATAATAATAATAATAATAAGAAGAAGAAGAAGAAGAAGAAGAAGAAGAAAAGAAGAAAAAGAAGAGAAAAAGAGAAACAAGGAGAATAACAAACAAATTTTCACGTTGAAAAATAATTCAGTTTCCATTAATGAAACTTTAAGTGAAAGCACACAGCATACTAATTAGAACTTGAGAATAATAGTGCTATCTCGCTCGGCACGAGCATTTTCCTTATCCAGTTTCTTTGCATTTATTCTTTTAAGTGTTTTACCAATAAATTAACTACGCAATAAACAAATCCCAAAAATGAGAGAAAATGCTGCCCTTGAGAAGAGAAAACGATTTTGAAATATATTCAGTTATTTCAGAAGACTTTGATTTCGCATTGATAATTTCAAAATCTCTCAGGTAAATACTCAAGTGAATATAATCAAACAACGTTACACACACACACACACACACACACACACACACACACACATATATATATATATATATATATATATATATAATCGTTTCCCCCCATTCAAGGCGGAACCGCGCAGGGGGTACATAAGAGAGTAAATGTTTAGACAGGAGGAGAATGAAGAAAAGACGAACCAGTTACAGGGGGTGTCAGAGAAAGTGCAAGAGAAGGAAGGGAACACAGGTGTAAAGAGAGTTGCGAAGGTAGAGAGAAAGGAAAAAAACAAGATATACGGGGTGATGTAGAAAGGACGGGAGTCAAGTGGATAAGAGATAGGAATTGACATTGCATTTAAATTCCTGGAGGTTTATAGCCGTCAGGAAAGCAAGCATACGGAAGGGATTTCCACAGACGTGAAGTGCGAGAAAAGAAGCTGGTGGAGTAGAATTGTCGGTTGCATTTGGTCGATCTAACTGTAAATGTGTGAGACCTTGTTGCCAGTATAGTTGCACGAGTAAATTCTTGTGGTGGGGGCACTAGTGACATAAGTTCGTCGGAGCAGAAGCCATGAAAATATTTGTAGGAGAGACAGAGTGAACCCACATCCTGCCGGTGAAAAAGTGACTGGAGTCCAGCTGCCAAGTCGAGCCGTATCAGATTACACATTCTTCTTTGGAGCATATCAAGAACCCTAAGATGAACAGTAGAGACGCCTGACCAGATATGACAACGGTATTCTATGCACGGTCGGATGGTTAATTTGTATATGTGCAAGATGGATTCAGGAGGAAAACACTTCCTGAATATAGCACTTTCTGTGCTGGTGTCAATAAAATAGTGCTTAATGTAAAAAATGTGCTATAAATTACATATTACCAATAAATATATATTATGCCTTCACTGGAAGCATAATTTTAAGTTTAATGTACAACGCATTAGTTAAGACTAGCCCTAAACTCAACACCTTAATTTGTTCTACTGGAGGACAAATATATATATACTAGTAGTATAGCCCGGCATTGCTCGGGTGTAATGAAAGCTTTAAAACTAATCCATGGTCCTCCAGCTCAGACTCAGCCTAAAGAATATTTGAAATAATAAATTAATTGCGACAATTTACCAATCGCACCTATATATATATACTAGCAGTATAGCCCGGGTGTAATGAAAGCTTTAAAACTAATCCATGCTCTTGGAGCTCAGACTCTTTGGACGCTGGCACGAAAGACTAAAAAAATAGTTGTTTCAAGTTAAAGCGAAAGTGTAGAATATTGAAGTTTGGTGAGAATCGGATAAAAATTGTGGGTTTGTATAAGGGACGTATCCGATTATATATATATTATCGATTTTCTGCACTATTGAAAACTAACTATTTTCTGCAACCTTGAAACTTCTGAATATCGTTTCTTATGTCTTTGTCTATGAGTGTATCAAATTTGATTAAAATCGGACCACTCCTTCTATAATCCAATTTTTTCGATATATATCGGAGGTACCTCGACACAAAACCTAGCTAAGAACACTCGCAGACGGTTATAGTAAAACTGTGTAAATTTTCAAGAAAATAGGTTCAGCCGTTTCGGAGTCTATAGGTAACGGACACACACATACACGCACACACATACACGCACACACATACACACACAAAGTTCCATTTATAAATAAGTTTATATATATATATATATATGTATATATATGTGTGTGTGTGTGTGTGTGTTTGAGAGAGAGAGAGAGAGAGAGAGAGAGAGAGAGAGATTAAACAAATTGCAAACATTGTGTCTGCTTAATTTTAATAAAATCCGTTCAAACTCACGGATAATCTTTCGGGTATATAATTGAAAGATATCAGAAATGAGCTGCGACCTTGACAGATGTTATTCATTTCTCGATGTACCAAGTAATTTCAATTTTTCGAAAATCTCGGAAAGAGATTGAAAGTACTTGGGTACATTGAGAAATGAATGATAATATCTGTCAAGGTCACAGCTCATTTCTGATATCTTTCAATTATATACGCCTAAACACACACACACACACACACACACACACACACACACATATATATATATATATATAACTAATGTGGAGAAGTTTGTCAGTTAACACATCAGAGTCATGCCGACTTTGAAGTTTTCAGTAAACCAGTGAAAAATGCATGATCAGAACTCAATACCACACACACACACACACACACACACACACACACACACACACACACACATACACACTCACACACACACACACACACACACACATATATATATATAATATATATATATATATATATATATTACCGAAACACGACAGCTCTTGTGTAGTGGTGAAAAATGTTTTTATTATAAATACCAATAATAAAAATTTTACAATAAATATTGCTCTATTAGCAATGGCAACCTACTGCGGGACATCGTTCTGCCCAGTCAGTCATGTCTCTTTGGAGACATGATCGCCCAAGCGTGTTTTACGTATGGCACTTAACTGACTGACATGTCGAGCACTTCTAAAAGTAAATGCCACGAGAAATGTGGATTGTTATTCCAATAGTTCTTACGATTACAAAGATATTTTTCACCCAGCACAGTTGAGCTTCTTCTTCTTCTTCTTTTTCTATGTGCCTTGTTCTTTCAGGACGTAGGCGATCATGTCCTTCCAAGTCCCCGTATCCCTGGTGGAGCTTAACACTCTTTCTTCTGTAACATCTCACAACCTCCGTTCTGTTATCCACCTGCTCAGGCCCTTCAAATATGTTATCCGCTGCTTTCCCCTCTCACTTTTTCTCTCTATGTGACCTGTTAGTATCAGGTTCTCTAAGCCCTTCTTTCTCATTGCATGTCCTGGGAACTTCAGTTGTCTCTTCCTGGTGCTCAATAATAATTTCATTTTCGTTCCATTATTTCCAAAACCTCATTATTGCTCACGTGCTCGGTCCATGATATCCATAGTATCCTTCTGTAGAACTACATTTTAACTGCTTCAAGTTTTTCCTTCGTGTTTGATGATAAAGTCCAACATTCACTGCCATACTGAAGAACTAACATCACATAGCAATCCAGTACTCACTTGTTTGTTTCTAGTAAAAGTTTCCTGTGTCTTGATACTTTACTCAAATTCACTATCTTCATTTATTTATACAAAATGGAAAAAACAGCTTTAAAATCTTCTCTAAGAACATATCAGCCACAGACAAACGGGATTAGTTCGTCAAACTGGTTTTAAAAAACCAGAGAGAACAAGAACAAATAAGAATGAAACCATATTTCTTCCTCCAATTATCACGACATTTCGAATGAACACCATAATTACGGATTTAAAAGCTTAAAAACCGCACCTTACATAGCTCGGCTACAATCGTTTGAAAATGATTTGTTTGAAATAATTAACACCATCTTCATAAATACAAAAAAAAAAAATTCCAGAGACATCTTGATTTTGTAGTGAAAGACATCAACTCGTTGAATAAAGTTTTCGGACAAATCAGATAAAACAGACAATTACTTCAAAATTACCCCAACAGCATACAACACGTTAATTAGAAAGAACCTAACCAAAAATTATAGAAAAGTAGATAACAGCATTAGTCATTTAGTGCATAGAATATAATAAATATAATATATATATAAAATAAAGTATATAATGTGCGCTGTGGTGCAATAGATATCGGCTCGGAACGAGAAATCGGGGAACCGAGTTCGAATTCCAGCTGAATCCATTGTATTCACTTACGCGTAAATACCCTTGGAAAAGGTATTAATCCGTCTCTTCCAATCCAGTTATGAGTTAAATAATAGAACACATTGGGTTCTATAGCCTTGGCTGGCCACCAGTCTACCGCAGAAAGCAATGGCAACCTACTGCGGGATAATATTCTGCCCAGTCAATCATGTCTCTTCCGAGACATAATCGCTCAAAGCGTGCATCACGTATGGCACTTAACTGACTGACTGAATATAATGGTTGGAAACATGATTAAGGCTGCTACTGGGCATAAAGTGGGGGATCTGTTTTCTATTGTAATGCAATAATAAACTGTTCCCTTAATAATTACTAATTAATAATATAATACATCTTTGCTCCCTCTAGCTATGAATCAAATAACAGGACAAATTGGGTTCTATAGCCTTGGTTAGCAAACAGCCTACCGCAGAAAGCAATGGTAACCTGCTGCGGGATAATATATGGCCGGGAATACCCACATTAAAATGACCATGTGTCACATACAGCCTTGCGTGGGAAGGCTAGTAAATAAGCAGAGTTTGCATTGAAGCAGTCGTCTTAGGATGACTGCTCTGTAACTCTATAACACTGTCAGCTCTCTGCTTCCGAGCAGAGAGCACAAACCCAGTCGTAGTTCCGCCGAAGGGTAGAACCACGACTCGGTAAAAATAGACAGACATATTTTTGGCCCGGCTATATGGCCGGGAATTCCCACATTAAAATGACCATGTGTCACATCCGGCCTTGCGTGGGAAGGCTAGTAAATACAGTCAATGATGTCTCTTTCGAGACATGATCGCCCAAGCGTGCATCACTTAACTAACTGATATAATAAAAGTAGCAAAAACATCACCGACAAGCTAAAAATCAGTGACAGTAAAACTCTGAACTTAAATTTCATGTCTCAAGGACTTAAGGACTCAGCTGAATCCTCAGAGATAGTTGGTTTATTTATTCTGTATAACTTCACTACCTACAAGGATTTTAATATGGAGGAAATAGTGTTTTACAGAAACGACTGGCTTATGGTTGTTTAATTTCCACTAAATTTAAAACCGATAGAATTAGGAAATTACGGAAGTGAAAAGTCTCAACCCTGAAGTTATGATTAATACTAATCACAAATGGTAGATTTCTTAGGTATTACCCAAGACCTAGTCCCCCTAAAATAACAAAATATATTAATATCAATTGTCAAAATTCGAATGAGCGATTATATTGTTTACCCATGAACTATTTTCACCAATAAAAACCCAAGACATAATAAATTATTCATTATTACTACCAAGAAATCCATCAAATTGCGATGGTATTAACATATTTTATCTTTTAATAATAACACGTATAGAAACAGCACATAGGGTGATCTCTCTTGAATCCCTAGATCCTTCTTACATGTGTTTCCGTCTCTCCCTTCTAATCTCGGTTAGCTATCTTTTCTTTCTCTACCGTTCCTCCTCATCTTCCGACTGTTCCGTACTTGACAGAATCTCCAAGAATAATGATAAGGCTACTTCTTCTCATCCGTTTGCCCATATATTTGTGTTTGGTGACTTTAACGCCCATCACGCCAAGTGACTGGAAAAACCTGGCACAGATATTGTTGGTGTCTACACCATGAATGTTTCAATCACTGAGTCCCTTACGCAAATGGTGGATTTCCCCACGCGTTTCTCTAATAACACTAATGAACCTGACTCACTAATAGATCTCTGCTTCACTTCCATCCTTGACTCTTGCAATGTCAAGCAGCTCTGCCCTCTCGGGAACATTGACCATGTGGTGGTTGTCGTTAACATCTCATTCTACTTCCACTAGACCCAAGAATCTCAAACCAGTACAATAACTAACTGCTACCAAAGAGCAGACTCAGCGATTTCCTGTGTGACGTCCCTTGGAACAAAATTTTTGGTCTTCCCGTTGAAGACTGTGCGTCGGAGGTCTCCTTTTGGGTTAAGGCTGGCATCGATTGCTATCATCCCAGCCAGGAAGTTGCGACTTAAATCCCATTCGTCTCCGTGGTTCCACCCTGCTTGCTTGGCCGCCAATGCCAACCGGAATCATTTCTTTCGGCTTTATAGGAGGCATGCGTCGGACCATAACAGGCGCCTTTTCGCTTCTGCTCGTAATTAGTGCAAAAAGATACTTAATGAAGCTAAGCATCTGTTTGCTACCAGAATGAAGCAGCGCATAGTATCGCATAAGTTCGGCTCCAAAGATTACCGGCAGCTCCATAAAAGTGTATTAAATAGCAGTAAACCCTCAACCCCCTTCTAATCAGTGAATTTGAGGTCCTCACCTCTTCAGCGGACAAGGCTGAGTGCTTTTCGCAGATTCTCGACCAACTTGGCACTGGATTCGTCTGGAGTATCTGTACCCGACTTCCCACCTAGAACTGTGGCCCAATTGAATGACGTCCACATTATCCCCCTCGCTGGTCTCTAAGATAATTTCAAAGCTTGACCCCCATAAAGTGAACGGAGGTGACAGAATCCCGATCATTGTCCTGAAGAAATGTGCCCTGAACTCTCCTCTGTTCTCTCCAAACTCTATAACTACTGCCTCTCTGCTTCATGCTTTCCTGACTGCTGGAAGTCCTCCTCTGTGGTTCCTATATTTAAGAATACTGGAGAACCCTCGGACCCCTCTAATTATCTCCCTATCAGCATTCAACTGATTTTTGGCAAAGTGTTTGAAGCCATTATCAACGCCGAGGTGGTTCAACATCTTACAGCTCTCTGACAAACATTATTGTTTCCGCTTCAATAGGTATACTGCTGATATTCTAACGACCATCACTGAGTATATATACCAGGCTCTCGACAAGAACGGCGAAGCTCGAACTGTAACCCTGCATATCTCCAAAGCGTTTGACAAAGTCTGGCATGTTGGCTTTCTACGCAAGCTGTGGGGACATGGTATAACTGGACAATTACTTGCCCTAATCCAGTCATTTCTTTCAAATCGCACAATGATGGTAGTATTGAACGGACATACCACCCGATGCAATCATACGAAGACGGGTGTCCCTCTATTCTAAGTCCTACGCTTTTCCTGACTTTCATTAACGATCTCCCCGATGTATTCAGATCCCAACTAGGCAAATACGCTGACGACACCACCGTTTATTTTCGCTACGATCAAAAATCTGCTGAGGCTGCCAAAGCGAACCTCGCTGCTGAACTTGAAAATTACCTCCAATCTGTGGTGGACTGGGGTAAGAAATGACTCGTGAATTTTAATGCTTTCAAAAGGAAGCTTCTATCTTCTAACCGTCACAATCAATCGCTCCTACCCCCAATTAGCATGGATCAGGCTAGCCACACTGAAAGCAAAACACTGCGCCTCCTCGGTTAACTCTTTCAGCAGACCTCAAGTGGAATGACTATATCGAATCCATAGCTAAATCCGCTGCTAAGAAGGTCGGTTCACTGTGCGGAACCAGGAAGTTTTTCACGTCTTAATCCATCCTGCACAATTATAAATCTAACATTCAACCGTGTATTGACTACTGCTACCGCATCTGGTAGGGTGCCCTTGCTATTCACCTCGAGGTTCTTGACAAAATCTAACGGAGAATCTGTAATTTTATTGACCCCAACTTGGCAGTTCAGATGCAGTCACTTTCTCACAGGCGTAATGTGGCTTCCCTATGTCTGTTCTACAAATATTTTCACGGCTTCTGCTCCGATGAACTTAACTCACTGGTGCCCCCTAGGTATGAATTTACAGATTAGCAACTAGGTCCCACCCTTTTACAGTGAAACCAATAAAATGTAACCTCAACTTCTACACAACAGCTTCTTTTCTCGCACTTCCCGACTGTAGAACTCCCTTCCGTATATTTGCTTCCCCGACAGCTACAATCTCCAAGAATTTATTTGTAAGGTCAAGAGTCATCTCTTAGCTCACTGACTCGTATCCTTTCTGTCATGCTCTTTTCTCTGTCCACTCTACCTCATCACACCAGTATTACCCACTTCTTGACACCCCCTATAGCCTGTCCCACTTTCTCATCACTTTCCTTCTATGTACCCCACTGCGCACCAGTGGCGGTGAGGCAGCCTCGCTTGGGGTGAAATGATTTTAAAAATCGCTTTTTTAATACTTTGGTATTTAAAAGAAGTCAATAAAATCCCCACCGTAAAATGGAAAATATTAAAATAAGTTAGAACTTGTAAATATTTTCACGAGTCCTATTTATTGGTTTATTGTACTTACAAGAAAAAATTGAAATTGTCAAGTTTCTTAATCGAAATGAATTATATATATATATATATATATATATATATATATATATATATATTATCGAAACACTTTGGCTTTATGTGTGTGTGTTTTTTCCTTTGGTGGTTGTTGTGTTATTTTCTGTTTTTCTCCTGGTTGAGTGAATATATTTTTATTTTTATATTTATATATATATTATTAGTATGTTTTATTTTTGTTTATTTTTCTGTGTATTTTCGTGATTGAGTGTTTCTATATCTGTATTTCTATTTCTATTTTTTAATTTTTAATTTTTATATTATATATTTATATGTTTCGTTTTTTATTTTGTGGTTATTATTTTTTGTGTAGTAAAGTACGTATTTGTTCACATGTCTAAATTGTCCCATTATATCGTTTCCTTTGTCTAGTATTTTATTTTGATTTCTGAAGTTGATTACAGCTAGCTTCTGTTCCTAGCATAATTTGCAACGTCTTCTGTGACTACGTTGTGGCGTAGTAGATATCGACGAGAAATCGAGGAGCCGAGTTCGAATTCCAATTGAATTCTTACGCGCAAATACCCTTGGGAAAGGTATTAATCCGTTTTTTTTCCTACTGTTATGGGCTAAATAACAGGACAAACTGGGTTCTATAGACTTGGTTGGCAACCACTCTACCACAGAAAGTAATGGCAACCTACTGCGGAAAAATCTTCTGCCCAGTTAGTCATGTCTCCTTCGAGACATGATCGCCCAAGCGTGTATCACGTATGGCACTTAATTGAATGACTATTACTGCTGTGTGGTAATGCCTTTTTACTATTTCCCATTTAATTCTTGTGGTAATGTTGTTTTCTTTCTGATTCTATATATATATATATTGATAGCATTGTATCGTTCTTGTATTTTTCTGTGTTAAATGATGTATTGTGATTATTGAATCTTCCTCAAATGATGCTTCTGTTAATCCTATGTAAATCTTTGTTTGAATTGATGTTATTTCCCACAGTAGCTTTCTATATTATGTTGTTGATTAAACATTTATTATAATGGGGAAAGTTGTCTTTCTTTCAGCAGTTGCATTTGTTCGTATTGTATTGTTGATTTGTGTTGTTGTTACTGGTTTTATTAAGTATTTTTTGTTTCATTTAGTTAATTTTCCTTATATTTTCCAAGAAGATAAACAGAACAAAAACAATATAAAAAGAAACATAATCTGGTTTAATCCACCCAACAACAATATAAAAACAAAGAAACAGATTTTTCAACATAATAGAAAAACACTTCCCCAAGCACAACAAAGTATCAAAAATTATAAACAAAAACACAGTCAAAATTATATATGTTAGGGAAATTAACGAAAATTAACGAAATGGTTTCTAAATTACCGACAATTTGAAATGATTTGTTTGAATATTATTTTTGATCGATACTCGTATTTAAGTAGATATTCTATTTATAATCAAACAGTATTATATATTTATTTCTATCGGCCTGATTATTTGCGATAAATCTTTGTTACCAAAATGTGTGTCATTCGGCAGGATTCGAACCTACGACTCCTGTCCACATAGGGGAAGCCACCAATTGATCTGGCACGTCTTAGACCTTTCGATCACGAATGACCAACAGTCTAAACGAAGTTAAATCAAGCCTATATATAGTATTTTGGCTTTAATTTCAGGTGAAAATAAAGACAAAAATTTTCAACATTTCAATATTTTCTTTATTATGCTGGATCTAAGCTTTCGGCTCACATGAGCCATCTTCATCTTCTGATGTGGTTCTATGACGTCACACTGCGTTAATATATAATATATATATATGTATATATATATTATATATTAACGCAGATGACAATATATATATATATTGTCATTCCGCAGGCAGATCTGTTTCGCTGTATCACAGCTCATCAGTACGATTAGACTCCGAATTGTGTATTTATGCAACAATTCCTTTTTTATAAGTTTCGTTATACATGACAGACAAGTTTTTTATGTAATAAAAATTACATAAAAAACCTAACCCCACAGGCTTGTGATTATATATATATTTTTTTTTTTCAGTGCATAAATTATATAACAATTTTCCGAATGCTTTATTTCTCGAAGCGATTTCTGTTATATTTTTAACCATTATGGAGGTTGAAATTTATTTTTAATTTTAACTAAATTTATGGATTGTTTTATGTGTGTAGCTAGTGGTACAGGAATGTTATATTTTCTAAACACGGTCAGAACATTGCAGCCTGGTTCAAAGTTAATATTATTGAGTGTTGGCTTTTTCTTTTCTTTATTAATAATTCGATATTTTAATTCGTTGCATTCAGATATGCGCAAATACATTTTCGAAATGTATGAA